>CAXKVX010003431.1:0-63774 GCA_964058865.1 Eleocharis quinqueflora | reverse complement strand
TAAACCCTAAACCCTAAACCCTAAACCCTAAACCCTAAACCCTAAACCCTAAACCCTAAACCCTAAACCCTAAACCCTAAACCCTAAACCCTAAACCCTAAACCCTAAACCCTAAACCCTAAACCCTAAACCCTAAACCCTAAACCCTAAACCCTAAACCCTAAACCCTAAACCCTAAACCCTAAACCCTAAACCCTAAACCCTAAACCCTAAACCCTAAACCCTAAACCCTAAACCCTAAACCCTAAACCCTAAACCCTAAACCCTAAACCCTAAACCCTAAACCCTAAACCCTAAACCCTAAACCCTAAACCCTAAACCCTAAACCCTAAACCCTAAACCCTAAACCCTAAACCCTAAACCCTAAACCCTAAACCCTAAACCCTAAACCCTAAACCCTAAACCCTAAACCCTAAACCCTAAACCCTAAACCCTAAACCCTAAACCCTAAACCCTAAACCCTAAACCCTAAACCCTAAACCCTAAACCCTAAACCCTAAACCCTAAACCCTAAACCCTAAACCCTAAACCCTAAACCCTAAACCCTAAACCCTAAACCCTAAACCCTAAACCCTAAACACTAAACACTAAACCCTAAACCCTAAACCCTAAACCCTAAACCCTAAACCCTAAACCCTAAACCCTAAACCCTAAACCCTAAACCCTAAACCCTAAACCCTAAACCCTAAACCCTAAACACTTTTAGGAGAAGTGTTTCTAATCAGAGTACATCATTTATGGGTGGTAAACAAACAAGAAAACACCACAAAGCATCTATGCTTCTACGAGTAGTTTTTCTGATCAACGTACTTCATTTATGGGTGATAACCATTCATGAAAACACCAGAAAATACTTATACTTCTATGAGAAGTGTTTCTAATCAATGTAGTTCATTTATGGGTGATAACCATTCAAGAAAACACCACAATGCACTTATACTTCTACGAAAAGTGTTTATGATCAAAGTGTTTATGCTTCTATGAGTAGTGTTTCTGTTCAAAGTACTTCATTTGTGGGTGATAACCAATCAAGAAAACACCACAAAGCACTTATACTTCTATGATAAGTGTTTCTAATCAATGTAGTTCATTTATGGGTGATAACCATTCAAGAAAACACCACAATGCACTTATACTGCTCTGAGAAGTGTTTCTACTTAGAGTACTTCATTTATTGGTGGTAACTAATCAAGAAAACCCCACAAAGCATTTATGCTTCTACGAGAAGTTTTTCGGATCAAAGTACTTCATTTATGGGTGATAACCATTCAAGAAAACACCACAAAGCACTTATACTTCGACATTAAGTGTTTCTAATCAGAGTACATCATTTATGGGTGGGAAACAATGAAGAAAACCCCACAAAGCAATTATCCTTCTACGAGAAGTGTTTCTGATCAAAGTACATCATTTATGGGTGATTACCATTCAAGAAAACACCACAAAGAAATTATACATCTATGAGAAATGTTTCTAATCAGAGTACATCATTTGTGGGTGGTAAACATACAAGAAAACACCACAAAGCATTTATGCTTCTACGAGAAGTGTTTCATATCAAAGTACTTCAATTATAGGTGATAACCATTGAAGAGAACACCAGAATGTACTTATACTTCTATGAGAAGTGTTTCTAATCCGAGTACTTCATTTATGGGTGGTAACCATTCAAGAAAACAACACAAAGCATTTATGCTTCTACGAGAAGTGTTTCTAATCAGAGTACTTCATTTATGGGTGATAACCATTCAAGAAAACAACAGAAAACACTTATACTTCTATGAGAAGTGTTTCTATTCAGAGTACATCATTTATGGGTGGTAAACATTCAAGAAAACACCACCAAGCATTTATGCTTCTTGGGAATATGTTTCTAATCAAAGTACTTCATTTATGGGTGGTAACCAATCAAGAAAACACCACAAAGCATTTATGCTTCTACGAGTAGTGTTTCTGTTCAAAGTACTTCATTTGTGGGTGATAACCAATCAAGAAAACACCACAAAGCACTTATACTGCTCTGAGAAGTGTTTCTAATTAGAGTACTTCATTTATGGGTGGTAACTAATCAAGAAAACACCACAAAGCATTTATGCTTCTACGAGAAGTTTTTCGGATCAAAGTACTTCATTTATGGGTGATAATCATTCAAGAAAACACCACAAAGCACTTATACTTCTACATTAAGTGTTTCTAATCAGAGTACTTCATTTATGGGTGGTAACCAATCAAGAAAAGATCTCAAAAGATTTATGCTTCTACTAGAAGTGTTTCTGATCAGAGTATTTATGAGTGATAATCATTCAAAAAAACACCACAAAGCATTTATGCTTCTACGAGTAGTTTTTCTGATCAAAGTACTTCATTTATGGGTGGTAACAAACCAAGAAAACACCACAAAGCATTTATGCTTCTACGAGAAGTGTTTCTGATCAAAATACTTCATTTGTGGGTGATAACCATTCGAGAAAACACCACAAAGCAATTATAATTCTATGAGAAGTGTTTCTAATCAAAGTACATCATTTATGTGTGGTATCCAATCAAGAAAACACCACAAAGCATTTATGCTTCTACGAGAAGTGTTTCTGATCAAAGTATTTCATTTATGGGTGATAACCATTCAAGAAAACACCACAAAGCACTTATACTTTTATGAGAAGTGTTTCTAATCAGAGTACATCATTTATGGGTGGTAAACAAACAAGAAAACACCACAAACCATCTATGCTTCTACGAGAAGTGTTTCATATCAAAGTACTTCAATTATAGGTGATAACCATTGAAGAGAACACCAGAATGTACTTATACTTCTATGAGAAGTGTTTCTAATCCGAGTACTTCATTTATGGGTGGTAACCATTCAAGAAAACACCACAAAGCATTTATGCTTCTACGAGAAGTGTTTCTAATCAGAGTACTTCATTTATGGGTGATAACCATTAATGAAAACACCAGAAAACACTTATACTTCTATGAGAAGTGTTTCTATTCAGAGTACATCATTTATGGGTGGTAAACATTCAAGAAAACACCACAAAGCATTTATGCTTCTACGAAAAGTGTTTATGATCAAAGTACATAATTTATGAGTGATAACCATTCAAGAAAACACCACAAAACACTTATACTTCTATGAGAAGTATTTGTAATCCGAGTAAATCATTTATGGGTGGTAAACATTCAAGAAAACACCACAAATCATTTATGCTTCTACGAGAAGTGTTTATGATCAACGTACTTCATTTATGGGTGATAACCATTCATGAAAACACCAGAAAATACTTATACTTCTATGAGAAGTGTTTCTAATCAATGTAGTTCATTTATGGGTGATAACCATTCAAGAAAACACCACAACGCACTTATACTTCTACGAAAAGTGTTTATGATCAAAGTGTTTATGCTTCTACGAGTAGTGTTTCTGTTCAAAGTACTTCATTTGTGGGTGATAACCAATCCAGAAAACACCACAAAGCACTTATACTTCTATGAGAAGTGTTTCTAATCCGAGTACTTCATTTATGGGTGGTAACCATTCAAGAAAACAACACAAAGCATTTATGCTTCTACGAGAAGTGTTTCTAATCAGAGTACTTCATTTATGGGTGATAACCATTCAAGAAAACAACAGAAAACACTTATACTTCTATGAGAAGTGTTTCTATTCAGAGTACATCATTTATGGGTGGTAAACATTCAAGAAAACACCACCAAGCATTTATGCTTCTTGGGAATATGTTTCTAATCAAAGTACTTCATTTATGGGTGGTAACCAATCAAGAAAACACCACAAAGCATTTATGCTTCTACGAGTAGTGTTTCTGTTCAAAGTACTTCATTTGTGGGTGATAACCAATCAAGAAAACACCACAAAGCACTTATACTGCTCTGAGAAGTGTTTCTAATTAGAGTACTTCATTTATGGGTGGTAACTAATCAAGAAAACACCACAAAGCATTTATGCTTCTACGAGAAGTTTTTCGGATCAAAGTACTTCATTTATGGGTGATAACCATTCAAGAAAACACCACAAAGCACTTATACTTCTACATTAAGTGTTTCTAATCAGAGTACTTCATTTATGGGTGGTAACCAATCAAGAAAAGATCTCAAAAGATTTATGCTTCTACTAGAAGTGTTTCTGATCAGAGTATTTATGAGTGATAATCATTCAAAAAAACACCACAAAGCATTTATGCTTCTACGAGTAGTTTTTCTGATCAAAGTACTTCATTTATGGGTGGTAACAAACCAAGAAAACACCACAAAGCATTTATGCTTCTACGAGAAGTGTTTCTGATCAAAATACTTCATTTGTGGGTGATAACCATTCGAGAAAACACCACAAAGCAATTATAATTCTATGAGAAGTGTTTCTAATCAAAGTACATCATTTATGTGTGGTATCCAATCAAGAAAACACCACAAAGCATTTATGCTTCTACGAGAAGTGTTTCTGATCAAAGTATTTCATTTATGGGTGATAACCATTCAAGAAAACACCACAAAGCACTTATACTTTTATGAGAAGTGTTTCTAATCAGAGTACATCATTTATGGGTGGTAAACAAACAAGAAAACACCACAAACCATCTATGCTTCTACGAGAAGTGTTTCATATCAAAGTACTTCAATTATAGGTGATAACCATTGAAGAGAACACCAGAATGTACTTATACTTCTATGAGAAGTGTTTCTAATCCGAGTACTTCATTTATGGGTGGTAACCATTCAAGAAAACACCACAAAGCATTTATGCTTCTACGAGAAGTGTTTCTAATCAGAGTACTTCATTTATGGGTGATAACCATTAATGAAAACACCAGAAAACACTTATACTTCTATGAGAAGTGTTTCTATTCAGAGTACATCATTTATGGGTGGTAAACATTCAAGAAAACACCACAAAGCATTTATGCTTCTACGAAAAGTGTTTATGATCAAAGTACATAATTTATGAGTGATAACCATTCAAGAAAACACCACAAAACACTTATACTTCTATGAGAAGTATTTGTAATCCGAGTAAATCATTTATGGGTGGTAAACATTCAAGAAAACACCACAAATCATTTATGCTTCTACGAGAAGTGTTTATGATCAACGTACTTCATTTATGGGTGATAACCATTCATGAAAACACCAGAAAATACTTATACTTCTATGAGAAGTGTTTCTAATCAATGTAGTTCATTTATGGGTGATAACCATTCAAGAAAACACCACAACGCACTTATACTTCTACGAAAAGTGTTTATGATCAAAGTGTTTATGCTTCTACGAGTAGTGTTTCTGTTCAAAGTACTTCATTTGTGGGTGATAACCAATCCAGAAAACACCACAAAGCACTTATACTTCTATGATAAGTGTTTCTAATCAATGTAGTTCATTTATGGGTAATAACCATTCAAGAAAACACCACAATGCACTTATACTGCTCTAAGAAGTGTTTCTAATTAGAGTACTTCATTTATGGGTGGTAACTAATCAAGAAAACACCACAAAGCATTTATGCTTCTACGAGAAGTTTTTCGGATCAAAGTACTTCATTTATGGGTGATAACCATTCAAGAAAACACCACAAAGCACTTATACTTCTACATTAAGTGTTTCTAATCAGAGTACATCATTTATGGGTGGGAAACAATGAAGAAAACCCCACAAAGCAATTATGCTTCTACGAGAAGTGTTTCTGATCAAAGTACATCATTTATGTGTGATTACCATTCAAGAAAACACCACAAAGCAATTATACTTCTATGAGAAATGTTTCTAATCAGAGTACATCATTTGTGGGTGGTAAACATACAAGAAAACACCACAAAGCATTTATGCTTCTACGAGAAGTGTTTCATATCAAAGTACTTCAATTATAGGTGATAACCATTGAAGAGAACACCAGAATGTACTTATACTTCTATGAGAAGTGTTTCTAATCCGAGTACTTCATTTATGGGTGGTAACCATTCAAGAAAACACCACAAAGCATTTATGCTTCTACGAGAAGTGTTTCTAATCAGAGTACTTCATTTATGGGTTATAACCATTCAAGAAAACAACAGAAAACACTTATACTTCTATGAGAAGTGTTTCTATTCAGAGTACATCATTTATGGGTGGTAAACATTCAAGAAAACACCACCAAGCATTTATGCTTCTTGGGAATATGTTTCTAATCAAAGTACTTCATTTATGGGTGGTAACCAATCAAGAAAACACCACAAAGCATTTATGCTTCTACGAGTAGTGTTTCTGTTCAAAGTACTTCATTTGTGGGTGATAACCAATCAAGAAAACACCACAAAGCACTTATACTGCTCTGAGAAGTGTTTCTAATTAGAGTACTTCATTTATGGGTGGTAACTAATCAAGAATATACCACAAAGCATTTATGCTTCTACGAGAAGTTTTTCGGATCAAAGTACTTCATTTATGGGTGATAACCATTCAAGAAAACACCACAAAGCACTTATACTTCTACATTAAGTGTTTCTAATCAGAGTACTTCATTTATGGGTGGTAACCAATCAAGAAAAGATCTCAAAAGATTTATGCTTCTACTAGAAGTGTTTCTGATCAGAGTATTTATGAGTGATAATCATTCAAAAAAACACCACAAAGCATTTATGCTTCTACGAGTAGTTTTTCTGATCAAAGTACTTCATTTATGGGTGGTAACAAACCAAGAAAACACCACAAAGCATTTATGCTTCTACGATAAGTGTTTCTGATCAAAATACTTCATTTGTGGGTGATAACCATTCGAGAAAACACCACAAAGCACTTATAATTCTATGAGAAGTGTTTCTAATCAAAGTACATCATTTATGTGTGGTATCCAATCAAGAAAACACCACAAAGCATTTATGCTTCTACGAGAAGTGTTTCTGATCAAAGTACTTCATTTATGGGTGATAACCATTCAAGAAAACACCACAAAGCACTTATACTTTTATGAGAAGTGTTTCTAATCAGAGTACATCATTTATGGGTGGTAAACATACAAGAAAACACCACAAAGCATCTATGCTTCTACGAGTAGTTTTTCTGATCAACGTACTTCATTTATGGGTGATAACCAATCAAGAAAACACCACAAAGCATTTATGCTTTTACGAGAAGTGTTTCTTATCAAAGTACTTCAATTCTGGGTGGTAATCAATCAAGAAACCACCACAAAGCATTTATACTTCTATGAGAAATGTTTCTAATCAGAGTAGTACATTTATGCTTGATAACCATTCATGAAAACACCACAAAGCAATTATACTTCTATGATAAATGTTTCTCATCAAAGTACATACTTTATGGGTGATAACCATTTAAGAAAACACCACAAGGCATTTATGCTTCTAGGTAAAGTGTTTCTAATCAAAGTACTTCATTTATTGGTGGTAACAATTCAAGAAAATACCACAAAGCATTTATGCTTCTATGTGTAGTTTTTCTGATCAAAGTACTTCATTTGTGGGTGATAACCAATCATGAAAACACCACAAAGCACTTATACTTCTAGGAGAAGTGTTTCTAATCAAAGTAGTTCATTTATGGGTGGTAACCAATTAAGAAAACACCACAAAACATTTATGCTTCTATGAGAAGTGTTTCGGATCAAAGTACTTCATTTATGGGTGATAACCATTCAAGAAAACACCACAAAGCGCTTATACTTCTTTGGGAAATGTTTCTAATCAGAGTACATTATTTATGGGTGGTAACATACAAGAAAACACCACAAAGCATTTATGCTTCTACGAGGAGTGTTTTTCTCAAAGTACTTCATTTATAGGTGGTAACCATTCAAGAGAACACCACAAAGCACTTATACATCTATGAGTAGTGTTTCTAATCAAAGTACGTCATTTATGTGTGGTAACCAATCAAGAAAACACCACAAAGCATTTATGCTTCTACGAGAAGTGTTTCTGATCAAAATACTTCATTTATGGGTGATAACCATTCAAGAAAACACCACAAAGCACTTATACTTCTTTGAGAAATGTTTCTAATCAGAGTACTTTAATTATGGGTGATTACCATTCATGAAAACACCACAAAGCACTTATACTTCTACGAGAAGTGTTTATTATCAAAGTACTTCAATTCTAGGTGGTAATCAATCAAGAAACCACCACAAAGCATTTATACTTCTATGAGAAATGTTTCTAATGAGAGTACTTCATTTATGGTTGATAACCATTCATGAAAACACCACAAAGCAATTATACTTCTATGATAAATGTTTCTCATCAAAGTACAGACTTTATGGGTGATAACCATTCAAGAAAACACCACAAAGCATTTATGCTTCTACGAGAAATGTTTCTGATCAAAGTACTTCATTTATGGGTGATAACCATTCAAGAAAACACCACAAAGCACTTATACTTCTTTGAGAAATGTTTCTAATCAGAGTACATTATTTATGGGTTGTACAAATTTAAGAAAACCCCACAAAGAATTTATGCTTCTAGGAAAAGTGTTTTTAATCAAAGTACTTCATTTATGGGTGGTAACAAACCAAGAAAACACCACAAAGCATTTATGCTTCTACGAGAAGTGTTTCTGATCAAAATACTTCATTTGTGGGTGATAACCAATCGAGAAAACAATAGAAAACACTTATACTGCTCTGAGAAGTGTTTGTAATTAGAGTACTTCATTTATGGGTGGTAACTAATCAAGAAAACACCACAAAGCATTTATGCTTCTACGAGAAGTTTTTCGGATCAAAGTACTTCAATTATGGATGATAACCATTCAAGAGAACACCACAAAGCACTTATACTTATATGAGAAGTGTTTCTAATCAAAGTACATCATTTATGGGTGGTAACCAATAAAGAAAACACCACAAAGCATTTATGCTTCTACGAGAAGTGTTTCTCATCAAAGTAATTCATTGAAGGGTGATAACTATTCAAGAAAACAACACAAAGCATTTTTGCTTCTAGGGAAAGTGTTTCTAATCAAAGTGCATCATTTATGGGTAGTAATCAATCAAGAAAACACCACAATGAATTTATGCTTCTACGAGTAGTGTTTCTGATCAATGTACTTCATATATGGGTGATAACCAATCAAGAAAACACCACAAAGCACTAATCCATCTATGAGAAGTGTTTCAAATCAAAGTAGTTCATTTATGGGTGATAACCATTCAAGAAAACACCACAATGCACTTATATACTTCTATGAGAAGTGTTTCTAATCAGAGTACTTCATTTATGGGTGGTAACCAATCAAGAAAACACCACAAAGCATTTATGCTTTTACGAGAAGTGTTTATGATCAAAGTACTTCATTTATGGGTGATAACCATTAATGAAAACACCAGAAAACACTTATACTTCTATGAGAAGTGTTTCTATTCAGAGTACATCATTTATGGGTGGTAAACATTCAAGAAAACACCACAAAGCATTTATGCTTCTACGAAAAGTGTTTATGATCAAAGTACATAATTTATGAGTGATAACCATACAAGAAAACACCACAAAACACTTATACTTCTATGAGAAGTATTTGTAATCCGAGTAAATCATTTATGGGTGGTAAACATTCAAGAAAACACCACAAATCATTTATGCTTCTACGAGAAGTGTTTATGATCAACGTACTTCATTTATGGGTGATAACCATTCATGAAAACACCAGAAAATACTTATACTTCTATGAGAAGTGTTTCTAATCAATGTAGTTCATTTATGGGTGATAACCATTCAAGAAAACACCACAACGCACTTATACTTCTACGAAAAGTGTTTATGATCAAAGTGTTTATGCTTCTACGAGTAGTGTTTCTGTTCAAAGTACTTCATTTGTGGGTGATAACCAATCCAGAAAACACCACAAAGCACTTATACTTCTATGATAAGTGTTTCTAATCAATGTAGTTCATTTATGGGTAATAACCATTCAAGAAAACACCACAATGCACTTATACTGCTCTAAGAAGTGTTTCTAATTAGAGTACTTCATTTATGGGTGGTAACTAATCAAGAAAACACCACAAAGCATTTATGCTTCTACGAGAAGTTTTTCGGATCAAAGTACTTCATTTATGGGTGATAACCATTCAAGAAAACACCACAAAGCACTTATACTTCTACATTAAGTGTTTCTAATCAGAGTACATCATTTATGGGTGGGAAACAATGAAGAAAACCCCACAAAGCAATTATGCTTCTACGAGAAGTGTTTCTGATCAAAGTACATCATTTATGTGTGATTACCATTCAAGAAAACACCACAAAGCAATTATACTTCTATGAGAAATGTTTCTAATCAGAGTACATCATTTGTGGGTGGTAAACATACAAGAAAACACCACAAAGCATTTATGCTTCTACGAGAAGTGTTTCATATCAAAGTACTTCAATTATAGGTGATAACCATTGAAGAGAACACCAGAATGTACTTATACTTCTATGAGAAGTGTTTCTAATCCGAGTACTTCATTTATGGGTGGTAACCATTCAAGAAAACACCACAAAGCATTTATGCTTCTACGAGAAGTGTTTCTAATCAGAGTACTTCATTTATGGGTTATAACCATTCAAGAAAACAACAGAAAACACTTATACTTCTATGAGAAGTGTTTCTATTCAGAGTACATCATTTATGGGTGGTAAACATTCAAGAAAACACCACCAAGCATTTATGCTTCTTGGGAATATGTTTCTAATCAAAGTACTTCATTTATGGGTGGTAACCAATCAAGAAAACACCACAAAGCATTTATGCTTCTACGAGTAGTGTTTCTGTTCAAAGTACTTCATTTGTGGGTGATAACCAATCAAGAAAACACCACAAAGCACTTATACTGCTCTGAGAAGTGTTTCTAATTAGAGTACTTCATTTATGGGTGGTAACTAATCAAGAATATACCACAAAGCATTTATGCTTCTACGAGAAGTTTTTCGGATCAAAGTACTTCATTTATGGGTGATAACCATTCAAGAAAACACCACAAAGCACTTATACTTCTACATTAAGTGTTTCTAATCAGAGTACTTCATTTATGGGTGGTAACCAATCAAGAAAAGATCTCAAAAGATTTATGCTTCTACTAGAAGTGTTTCTGATCAGAGTATTTATGAGTGATAATCATTCAAAAAAACACCACAAAGCATTTATGCTTCTACGAGTAGTTTTTCTGATCAAAGTACTTCATTTATGGGTGGTAACAAACCAAGAAAACACCACAAAGCATTTATGCTTCTACGAGAAGTGTTTCTGATCAAAATACTTCATTTGTGGGTGATAACCATTCGAGAAAACACCACAAAGCAATTATAATTCTATGAGAAGTGTTTCTAATCAAAGTACATCATTTATGTGTGGTATCCAATCAAGAAAACACCACAAAGCATTTATGCTTCTACGAGAAGTGTTTCTGATCAAAGTACTTCATTTATGGGTGATAACCATTCAAGAAAACACCACAAAGCACTTATACTTTTATGAGAAGTGTTTCTAATCAGAGTACATCATTTATGGGTGGTAAACATACAAGAAAACACCACAAAGCATCTATGCTTCTACGAGTAGTTTTTCTGATCAACGTACTTCATTTATGGGTGATAACCAATCAAGAAAACACCACAAAGCATTTATGCTTTTACGAGAAGTGTTTCTTATCAAAGTACTTCAATTCTGGGTGGTAATCAATCAAGAAACCACCACAAAGCATTTATACTTCTATGAGAAATGTTTCTAATCAGAGTAGTACATTTATGCTTGATAACCATTCATGAAAACACCACAAAGCAATTATACTTCTATGATAAATGTTTCTCATCAAAGTACATACTTTATGGGTGATAACCATTTAAGAAAACACCACAAGGCATTTATGCTTCTAGGTAAAGTGTTTCTAATCAAAGTACTTCATTTATGGGTGGTAACCATTCAAGAAAACACCACAAAGCATTTATGCTTCTACGAGAAGTGTTTCTAATCAAAGTACTTCAATTATGGGTGATAACCAATCATGAAAACACCACAAAGCACTTATACTTCTAGGAGAAGTGTTTCTAATCAAAGTAGTTCATTTATGGGTGGTAACCAATTAAGAAAACACCACAAAACATTTATGCTTCTATGAGAAGTGTTTCGGATCAAAGTACTTCATTTATGGGTGATAACCATTCAAGAAAACACCACAAAGCGCTTATACTTCTTTGGGAAATGTTTCTAATCAGAGTACATTATTTATGGGTGGTAACATACAAGAAAACACCACAAAGCATTTATGCTTCTACGAGGAGTGTTTTTCTCAAAGTACTTCATTTATAGGTGGTAACCATTCAAGAGAACACCACAAAGCACTTATACATCTATGAGTAGTGTTTCTAATCAAAGTACGTCATTTATGTGTGGTAACCAATCAAGAAAACACCACAAAGCATTTATGCTTCTACGAGAAGTGTTTCTGATCAAAATACTTCATTTATGGGTGATAACCATTCAAGAAAACACCACAAAGCACTTATACTTCTTTGAGAAATGTTTCTAATCAGAGTACTTTAATTATGGGTGATTACCATTCATGAAAACACCACAAAGCACTTATACTTCTACGAGAAGTGTTTATTATCAAAGTACTTCAATTCTAGGTGGTAATCAATCAAGAAACCACCACAAAGCATTTATACTTCTATGAGAAATGTTTCTAATGAGAGTACTTCATTTATGGTTGATAACCATTCATGAAAACACCACAAAGCAATTATACTTCTATGATAAATGTTTCTCATCAAAGTACAGACTTTATGGGTGATAACCATTCAAGAAAACACCACAAAGCATTTATGCTTCTACGAGAAATGTTTCTGATCAAAGTACTTCATTTATGGGTGATAACCATTCAAGAAAACACCACAAAGCACTTATACTTCTTTGAGAAATGTTTCTAATCAGAGTACATTATTTATGGGTTGTACAAATTTAAGAAAACCCCACAAAGAATTTATGCTTCTAGGAAAAGTGTTTTTAATCAAAGTACTTCATTTATGGGTGGTAACAAACCAAGAAAACACCACAAAGCATTTATGCTTCTACGAGAAGTGTTTCTGATCAAAATACTTCATTTGTGGGTGATAACCAATCGAGAAAACAATAGAAAACACTTATACTGCTCTGAGAAGTGTTTGTAATTAGAGTACTTCATTTATGGGTGGTAACTAATCAAGAAAACACCACAAAGCATTTATGCTTCTACGAGAAGTTTTTCGGATCAAAGTACTTCAATTATGGATGATAACCATTCAAGAGAACACCACAAAGCACTTATACTTATATGAGAAGTGTTTCTAATCAAAGTACATCATTTATGGGTGGTAACCAATAAAGAAAACACCACAAAGCATTTATGCTTCTACGAGAAGTGTTTCTCATCAAAGTAATTCATTGAAGGGTGATAACTATTCAAGAAAACAACACAAAGCATTTTTGCTTCTAGGGAAAGTGTTTCTAATCAAAGTGCATCATTTATGGGTAGTAATCAATCAAGAAAACACCACAATGAATTTATGCTTCTACGAGTAGTGTTTCTGATCAATGTACTTCATATATGGGTGATAACCAATCAAGAAAACACCACAAAGCACTAATCCATCTATGAGAAGTGTTTCAAATCAAAGTAGTTCATTTATGGGTGATAACCATTCAAGAAAACACCACAATGCACTTATATACTTCTATGAGAAGTGTTTCTAATCAGAGTACTTCATTTATGGGTGGTAACCAATCAAGAAAACACCACAAAGCATTTATGCTTTTACGAGAAGTGTTTATGATCAAAGTACTTCATTTATGGGTGATAACCATTAATGAAAACACCAGAAAACACTTATACTTCTATGAGAAGTGTTTCTATTCAGAGTACATCATTTATGGGTGGTAAACATTCAAGAAAACACCACAAAGCATTTATGCTTCTACGAAAAGTGTTTATGATCAAAGTACATAATTTATGAGTGATAACCATACAAGAAAACACCACAAAACACTTATACTTCTATGAGAAGTATTTGTAATCCGAGTAAATCATTTATGGGTGGTAAACATTCAAGAAAACACCACAAATCATTTATGCTTCTACGAGAAGTGTTTATGATCAACGTACTTCATTTATGGGTGATAACCATTCATGAAAACACCAGAAAATACTTATACTTCTATGAGAAGTGTTTCTAATCAATGTAGTTCATTTATGGGTGATAACCATTCAAGAAAACACCACAACGCACTTATACTTCTACGAAAAGTGTTTATGATCAAAGTGTTTATGCTTCTACGAGTAGTGTTTCTGTTCAAAGTACTTCATTTGTGGGTGATAACCAATCCAGAAAACACCACAAAGCACTTATACTTCTATGATAAGTGTTTCTAATCAATGTAGTTCATTTATGGGTAATAACCATTCAAGAAAACACCACAATGCACTTATACTGCTCTAAGAAGTGTTTCTAATTAGAGTACTTCATTTATGGGTGGTAACTAATCAAGAAAACACCACAAAGCATTTATGCTTCTACGAGAAGTTTTTCGGATCAAAGTACTTCATTTATGGGTGATAACCATTCAAGAAAACACCACAAAGCACTTATACTTCTACATTAAGTGTTTCTAATCAGAGTACATCATTTATGGGTGGGAAACAATGAAGAAAACCCCACAAAGCAATTATGCTTCTACGAGAAGTGTTTCTGATCAAAGTACATCATTTATGTGTGATTACCATTCAAGAAAACACCACAAAGCAATTATACTTCTATGAGAAATGTTTCTAATCAGAGTACATCATTTGTGGGTGGTAAACATACAAGAAAACACCACAAAGCATTTATGCTTCTACGAGAAGTGTTTCATATCAAAGTACTTCAATTATAGGTGATAACCATTGAAGAGAACACCAGAATGTACTTATACTTCTATGAGAAGTGTTTCTAATCCGAGTACTTCATTTATGGGTGGTAACCATTCAAGAAAACACCACAAAGCATTTATGCTTCTACGAGAAGTGTTTCTAATCAGAGTACTTCATTTATGGGTTATAACCATTCAAGAAAACAACAGAAAACACTTATACTTCTATGAGAAGTGTTTCTATTCAGAGTACATCATTTATGGGTGGTAAACATTCAAGAAAACACCACCAAGCATTTATGCTTCTTGGGAATATGTTTCTAATCAAAGTACTTCATTTATGGGTGGTAACCAATCAAGAAAACACCACAAAGCATTTATGCTTCTACGAGTAGTGTTTCTGTTCAAAGTACTTCATTTGTGGGTGATAACCAATCAAGAAAACACCACAAAGCACTTATACTGCTCTGAGAAGTGTTTCTAATTAGAGTACTTCATTTATGGGTGGTAACTAATCAAGAATATACCACAAAGCATTTATGCTTCTACGAGAAGTTTTTCGGATCAAAGTACTTCATTTATGGGTGATAACCATTCAAGAAAACACCACAAAGCACTTATACTTCTACATTAAGTGTTTCTAATCAGAGTACTTCATTTATGGGTGGTAACCAATCAAGAAAAGATCTCAAAAGATTTATGCTTCTACTAGAAGTGTTTCTGATCAGAGTATTTATGAGTGATAATCATTCAAAAAAACACCACAAAGCATTTATGCTTCTACGAGTAGTTTTTCTGATCAAAGTACTTCATTTATGGGTGGTAACAAACCAAGAAAACACCACAAAGCATTTATGCTTCTACGATAAGTGTTTCTGATCAAAATACTTCATTTGTGGGTGATAACCATTCGAGAAAACACCACAAAGCACTTATAATTCTATGAGAAGTGTTTCTAATCAAAGTACATCATTTATGTGTGGTATCCAATCAAGAAAACACCACAAAGCATTTATGCTTCTACGAGAAGTGTTTCTGATCAAAGTACTTCATTTATGGGTGATAACCATTCAAGAAAACACCACAAAGCACTTATACTTTTATGAGAAGTGTTTCTAATCAGAGTACATCATTTATGGGTGGTAAACATACAAGAAAACACCACAAAGCATCTATGCTTCTACGAGTAGTTTTTCTGATCAACGTACTTCATTTATGGGTGATAACCAATCAAGAAAACACCACAAAGCATTTATGCTTTTACGAGAAGTGTTTCTTATCAAAGTACTTCAATTCTGGGTGGTAATCAATCAAGAAACCACCACAAAGCATTTATACTTCTATGAGAAATGTTTCTAATCAGAGTAGTACATTTATGCTTGATAACCATTCATGAAAACACCACAAAGCAATTATACTTCTATGATAAATGTTTCTCATCAAAGTACATACTTTATGGGTGATAACCATTTAAGAAAACACCACAAGGCATTTATGCTTCTAGGTAAAGTGTTTCTAATCAAAGTACTTCATTTATTGGTGGTAACAATTCAAGAAAATACCACAAAGCATTTATGCTTCTATGTGTAGTTTTTCTGATCAAAGTACTTCATTTGTGGGTGATAACCAATCATGAAAACACCACAAAGCACTTATACTTCTAGGAGAAGTGTTTCTAATCAAAGTAGTTCATTTATGGGTGGTAACCAATTAAGAAAACACCACAAAACATTTATGCTTCTATGAGAAGTGTTTCGGATCAAAGTACTTCATTTATGGGTGATAACCATTCAAGAAAACACCACAAAGCGCTTATACTTCTTTGGGAAATGTTTCTAATCAGAGTACATTATTTATGGGTGGTAACATACAAGAAAACACCACAAAGCATTTATGCTTCTACGAGGAGTGTTTTTCTCAAAGTACTTCATTTATAGGTGGTAACCATTCAAGAGAACACCACAAAGCACTTATACATCTATGAGTAGTGTTTCTAATCAAAGTACGTCATTTATGTGTGGTAACCAATCAAGAAAACACCACAAAGCATTTATGCTTCTACGAGAAGTGTTTCTGATCAAAATACTTCATTTATGGGTGATAACCATTCAAGAAAACACCACAAAGCACTTATACTTCTTTGAGAAATGTTTCTAATCAGAGTACTTTAATTATGGGTGATTACCATTCATGAAAACACCACAAAGCACTTATACTTCTACGAGAAGTGTTTATTATCAAAGTACTTCAATTCTAGGTGGTAATCAATCAAGAAACCACCACAAAGCATTTATACTTCTATGAGAAATGTTTCTAATGAGAGTACTTCATTTATGGTTGATAACCATTCATGAAAACACCACAAAGCAATTATACTTCTATGATAAATGTTTCTCATCAAAGTACAGACTTTATGGGTGATAACCATTCAAGAAAACACCACAAAGCATTTATGCTTCTACGAGAAATGTTTCTGATCAAAGTACTTCATTTATGGGTGATAACCATTCAAGAAAACACCACAAAGCACTTATACTTCTTTGAGAAATGTTTCTAATCAGAGTACATTATTTATGGGTTGTACAAATTTAAGAAAACCCCACAAAGAATTTATGCTTCTAGGAAAAGTGTTTTTAATCAAAGTACTTCATTTATGGGTGGTAACAAACCAAGAAAACACCACAAAGCATTTATGCTTCTACGAGAAGTGTTTCTGATCAAAATACTTCATTTGTGGGTGATAACCAATCGAGAAAACAATAGAAAACACTTATACTGCTCTGAGAAGTGTTTGTAATTAGAGTACTTCATTTATGGGTGGTAACTAATCAAGAAAACACCACAAAGCATTTATGCTTCTACGAGAAGTTTTTCGGATCAAAGTACTTCAATTATGGATGATAACCATTCAAGAGAACACCACAAAGCACTTATACTTATATGAGAAGTGTTTCTAATCAAAGTACATCATTTATGGGTGGTAACCAATAAAGAAAACACCACAAAGCATTTATGCTTCTACGAGAAGTGTTTCTCATCAAAGTAATTCATTGAAGGGTGATAACTATTCAAGAAAACAACACAAAGCATTTTTGCTTCTAGGGAAAGTGTTTCTAATCAAAGTGCATCATTTATGGGTAGTAATCAATCAAGAAAACACCACAATGAATTTATGCTTCTACGAGTAGTGTTTCTGATCAATGTACTTCATATATGGGTGATAACCAATCAAGAAAACACCACAAAGCACTAATCCATCTATGAGAAGTGTTTCAAATCAAAGTAGTTCATTTATGGGTGATAACCATTCAAGAAAACACCACAATGCACTTATATACTTCTATGAGAAGTGTTTCTAATCAGAGTACTTCATTTATGGGTGGTAACCAATCAAGAAAACACCACAAAGCATTTATGCTTTTACGAGAAGTGTTTATGATCAAAGTACTTCATTTATGGGTGATAACCATTAATGAAAACACCAGAAAACACTTATACTTCTATGAGAAGTGTTTCTATTCAGAGTACATCATTTATGGGTGGTAAACATTCAAGAAAACACCACAAAGCATTTATGCTTCTACGAAAAGTGTTTATGATCAAAGTACATAATTTATGAGTGATAACCATTCAAGAAAACACCACAAAACACTTATACTTCTATGAGAAGTATTTGTAATCCGAGTAAATCATTTATGGGTGGTAAACATTCAAGAAAACACCACAAATCATTTATGCTTCTACGAGAAGTGTTTATGATCAACGTACTTCATTTATGGGTGATAACCATTCATGAAAACACCAGAAAATACTTATACTTCTATGAGAAGTGTTTCTAATCAATGTAGTTCATTTATGGGTGATAACCATTCAAGAAAACACCACAACGCACTTATACTTCTACGAAAAGTGTTTATGATCAAAGTGTTTATGCTTCTACGAGTAGTGTTTCTGTTCAAAGTACTTCATTTGTGGGTGATAACCAATCCAGAAAACACCACAAAGCACTTATACTTCTATGATAAGTGTTTCTAATCAATGTAGTTCATTTATGGGTAATAACCATTCAAGAAAACACCACAATGCACTTATACTGCTCTAAGAAGTGTTTCTAATTAGAGTACTTCATTTATGGGTGGTAACTAATCAAGAAAACACCACAAAGCATTTATGCTTCTACGAGAAGTTTTTCGGATCAAAGTACTTCATTTATGGGTGATAACCATTCAAGAAAACACCACAAAGCACTTATACTTCTACATTAAGTGTTTCTAATCAGAGTACATCATTTATGGGTGGGAAACAATGAAGAAAACCCCACAAAGCAATTATGCTTCTACGAGAAGTGTTTCTGATCAAAGTACATCATTTATGTGTGATTACCATTCAAGAAAACACCACAAAGCAATTATACTTCTATGAGAAATGTTTCTAATCAGAGTACATCATTTGTGGGTGGTAAACATACAAGAAAACACCACAAAGCATTTATGCTTCTACGAGAAGTGTTTCATATCAAAGTACTTCAATTATAGGTGATAACCATTGAAGAGAACACCAGAATGTACTTATACTTCTATGAGAAGTGTTTCTAATCCGAGTACTTCATTTATGGGTGGTAACCATTCAAGAAAACACCACAAAGCATTTATGCTTCTACGAGAAGTGTTTCTAATCAGAGTACTTCATTTATGGGTTATAACCATTCAAGAAAACAACAGAAAACACTTATACTTCTATGAGAAGTGTTTCTATTCAGAGTACATCATTTATGGGTGGTAAACATTCAAGAAAACACCACCAAGCATTTATGCTTCTTGGGAATATGTTTCTAATCAAAGTACTTCATTTATGGGTGGTAACCAATCAAGAAAACACCACAAAGCATTTATGCTTCTACGAGTAGTGTTTCTGTTCAAAGTACTTCATTTGTGGGTGATAACCAATCAAGAAAACACCACAAAGCACTTATACTGCTCTGAGAAGTGTTTCTAATTAGAGTACTTCATTTATGGGTGGTAACTAATCAAGAATATACCACAAAGCATTTATGCTTCTACGAGAAGTTTTTCGGATCAAAGTACTTCATTTATGGGTGATAACCATTCAAGAAAACACCACAAAGCACTTATACTTCTACATTAAGTGTTTCTAATCAGAGTACTTCATTTATGGGTGGTAACCAATCAAGAAAAGATCTCAAAAGATTTATGCTTCTACTAGAAGTGTTTCTGATCAGAGTATTTATGAGTGATAATCATTCAAAAAAACACCACAAAGCATTTATGCTTCTACGAGTAGTTTTTCTGATCAAAGTACTTCATTTATGGGTGGTAACAAACCAAGAAAACACCACAAAGCATTTATGCTTCTACGATAAGTGTTTCTGATCAAAATACTTCATTTGTGGGTGATAACCATTCGAGAAAACACCACAAAGCACTTATAATTCTATGAGAAGTGTTTCTAATCAAAGTACATCATTTATGTGTGGTATCCAATCAAGAAAACACCACAAAGCATTTATGCTTCTACGAGAAGTGTTTCTGATCAAAGTACTTCATTTATGGGTGATAACCATTCAAGAAAACACCACAAAGCACTTATACTTTTATGAGAAGTGTTTCTAATCAGAGTACATCATTTATGGGTGGTAAACATACAAGAAAACACCACAAAGCATCTATGCTTCTACGAGTAGTTTTTCTGATCAACGTACTTCATTTATGGGTGATAACCAATCAAGAAAACACCACAAAGCATTTATGCTTTTACGAGAAGTGTTTCTTATCAAAGTACTTCAATTCTGGGTGGTAATCAATCAAGAAACCACCACAAAGCATTTATACTTCTATGAGAAATGTTTCTAATCAGAGTAGTACATTTATGCTTGATAACCATTCATGAAAACACCACAAAGCAATTATACTTCTATGATAAATGTTTCTCATCAAAGTACATACTTTATGGGTGATAACCATTTAAGAAAACACCACAAGGCATTTATGCTTCTAGGTAAAGTGTTTCTAATCAAAGTACTTCATTTATTGGTGGTAACAATTCAAGAAAATACCACAAAGCATTTATGCTTCTATGTGTAGTTTTTCTGATCAAAGTACTTCATTTGTGGGTGATAACCAATCATGAAAACACCACAAAGCACTTATACTTCTAGGAGAAGTGTTTCTAATCAAAGTAGTTCATTTATGGGTGGTAACCAATTAAGAAAACACCACAAAACATTTATGCTTCTATGAGAAGTGTTTCGGATCAAAGTACTTCATTTATGGGTGATAACCATTCAAGAAAACACCACAAAGCGCTTATACTTCTTTGGGAAATGTTTCTAATCAGAGTACATTATTTATGGGTGGTAACATACAAGAAAACACCACAAAGCATTTATGCTTCTACGAGGAGTGTTTTTCTCAAAGTACTTCATTTATAGGTGGTAACCATTCAAGAGAACACCACAAAGCACTTATACATCTATGAGTAGTGTTTCTAATCAAAGTACGTCATTTATGTGTGGTAACCAATCAAGAAAACACCACAAAGCATTTATGCTTCTACGAGAAGTGTTTCTGATCAAAATACTTCATTTATGGGTGATAACCATTCAAGAAAACACCACAAAGCACTTATACTTCTTTGAGAAATGTTTCTAATCAGAGTACTTTAATTATGGGTGATTACCATTCATGAAAACACCACAAAGCACTTATACTTCTACGAGAAGTGTTTATTATCAAAGTACTTCAATTCTAGGTGGTAATCAATCAAGAAACCACCACAAAGCATTTATACTTCTATGAGAAATGTTTCTAATGAGAGTACTTCATTTATGGTTGATAACCATTCATGAAAACACCACAAAGCAATTATACTTCTATGATAAATGTTTCTCATCAAAGTACAGACTTTATGGGTGATAACCATTCAAGAAAACACCACAAAGCATTTATGCTTCTACGAGAAATGTTTCTGATCAAAGTACTTCATTTATGGGTGATAACCATTCAAGAAAACACCACAAAGCACTTATACTTCTTTGAGAAATGTTTCTAATCAGAGTACATTATTTATGGGTTGTACAAATTTAAGAAAACCCCACAAAGAATTTATGCTTCTAGGAAAAGTGTTTTTAATCAAAGTACTTCATTTATGGGTGGTAACAAACCAAGAAAACACCACAAAGCATTTATGCTTCTACGAGAAGTGTTTCTGATCAAAATACTTCATTTGTGGGTGATAACCAATCGAGAAAACAATAGAAAACACTTATACTGCTCTGAGAAGTGTTTGTAATTAGAGTACTTCATTTATGGGTGGTAACTAATCAAGAAAACACCACAAAGCATTTATGCTTCTACGAGAAGTTTTTCGGATCAAAGTACTTCAATTATGGATGATAACCATTCAAGAGAACACCACAAAGCACTTATACTTATATGAGAAGTGTTTCTAATCAAAGTACATCATTTATGGGTGGTAACCAATAAAGAAAACACCACAAAGCATTTATGCTTCTACGAGAAGTGTTTCTCATCAAAGTAATTCATTGAAGGGTGATAACTATTCAAGAAAACAACACAAAGCATTTTTGCTTCTAGGGAAAGTGTTTCTAATCAAAGTGCATCATTTATGGGTAGTAATCAATCAAGAAAACACCACAATGAATTTATGCTTCTACGAGTAGTGTTTCTGATCAATGTACTTCATATATGGGTGATAACCAATCAAGAAAACACCACAAAGCACTAATCCATCTATGAGAAGTGTTTCAAATCAAAGTAGTTCATTTATGGGTGATAACCATTCAAGAAAACACCACAATGCACTTATATACTTCTATGAGAAGTGTTTCTAATCAGAGTACTTCATTTATGGGTGGTAACCAATCAAGAAAACACCACAAAGCATTTATGCTTTTACGAGAAGTGTTTATGATCAAAGTACTTCATTTATGGGTGATAACCATTAATGAAAACACCAGAAAACACTTATACTTCTATGAGAAGTGTTTCTATTCAGAGTACATCATTTATGGGTGGTAAACATTCAAGAAAACACCACAAAGCATTTATGCTTCTACGAAAAGTGTTTATGATCAAAGTACATAATTTATGAGTGATAACCATTCAAGAAAACACCACAAAACACTTATACTTCTATGAGAAGTATTTGTAATCCGAGTAAATCATTTATGGGTGGTAAACATTCAAGAAAACACCACAAATCATTTATGCTTCTACGAGAAGTGTTTATGATCAACGTACTTCATTTATGGGTGATAACCATTCATGAAAACACCAGAAAATACTTATACTTCTATGAGAAGTGTTTCTAATCAATGTAGTTCATTTATGGGTGATAACCATTCAAGAAAACACCACAACGCACTTATACTTCTACGAAAAGTGTTTATGATCAAAGTGTTTATGCTTCTACGAGTAGTGTTTCTGTTCAAAGTACTTCATTTGTGGGTGATAACCAATCCAGAAAACACCACAAAGCACTTATACTTCTATGATAAGTGTTTCTAATCAATGTAGTTCATTTATGGGTAATAACCATTCAAGAAAACACCACAATGCACTTATACTGCTCTAAGAAGTGTTTCTAATTAGAGTACTTCATTTATGGGTGGTAACTAATCAAGAAAACACCACAAAGCATTTATGCTTCTACGAGAAGTTTTTCGGATCAAAGTACTTCATTTATGGGTGATAACCATTCAAGAAAACACCACAAAGCACTTATACTTCTACATTAAGTGTTTCTAATCAGAGTACATCATTTATGGGTGGGAAACAATGAAGAAAACCCCACAAAGCAATTATGCTTCTACGAGAAGTGTTTCTGATCAAAGTACATCATTTATGTGTGATTACCATTCAAGAAAACACCACAAAGCAATTATACTTCTATGAGAAATGTTTCTAATCAGAGTACATCATTTGTGGGTGGTAAACATACAAGAAAACACCACAAAGCATTTATGCTTCTACGAGAAGTGTTTCATATCAAAGTACTTCAATTATAGGTGATAACCATTGAAGAGAACACCAGAATGTACTTATACTTCTATGAGAAGTGTTTCTAATCCGAGTACTTCATTTATGGGTGGTAACCATTCAAGAAAACACCACAAAGCATTTATGCTTCTACGAGAAGTGTTTCTAATCAGAGTACTTCATTTATGGGTTATAACCATTCAAGAAAACAACAGAAAACACTTATACTTCTATGAGAAGTGTTTCTATTCAGAGTACATCATTTATGGGTGGTAAACATTCAAGAAAACACCACCAAGCATTTATGCTTCTTGGGAATATGTTTCTAATCAAAGTACTTCATTTATGGGTGGTAACCAATCAAGAAAACACCACAAAGCATTTATGCTTCTACGAGTAGTGTTTCTGTTCAAAGTACTTCATTTGTGGGTGATAACCAATCAAGAAAACACCACAAAGCACTTATACTGCTCTGAGAAGTGTTTCTAATTAGAGTACTTCATTTATGGGTGGTAACTAATCAAGAAAACACCACAAAGCATCTATGCTTCTACGAGTAGTTTTTCTGATCAAAGTACTTCATTTATGGGTGGTAACAAACCAAGAAAACACCACAAAGCATTTATGCTTCTACGAGAAGTGTTTCTGATCAAAATACTTCATTTGTGGGTGATAACCATTCGAGAAAACACCACAAAGCACTTATACTTCTATGAGAAGTGTTTCTAATCAAAGTACATCATTTATGTGTGGTAACCAATCAAGAAAACAACAGAAAACACTTATACTTCTATGAGAAGTGTTTCTATTCAGAGTACATCATTTATGGGTGGTAAACATACAAGAAAACACCACAAAGCATCTATGCTTCTACGAGTAGTTTTTCTAATCAACGTACTTCATTTATGGGTGATAACCATTCAAGAAAACTCCCCAAAGCACTTATAATTCTATGAGAAGTGTTTCTAATCAAAGTACATCATTTATGTGTGGTATCCAATCAAGAAAACACCACAAAGCATTTATGCTTCTACGAGAAGTGTTTCTGATCAAAGTACTTCATTTATGGGTGATAACCATTCAAGAAAACACCACAAAGCACTTATACTTTTATGAGAAGTGTTTCTAATCAGAGTACATCATTTATGGGTGGTAAACATACAAGAAAACACCACAAAGCATCTATGCTTCTACGAGTAGTTTTTCTGATCAACGTACTTCATTTATGGGTGATAACCAATCAAGAAAACACCACAAAGCATTTATGCTTTTACGAGAAGTGTTTCTTATCAAAGTACTTCAATTCTGGGTGGTAATCAATCAAGAAACCACCACAAAGCATTTATACTTCTATGAGAAATGTTTCTAATCAGAGTAGTACATTTATGCTTGATAACCATTCATGAAAACACCACAAAGCAATTATACTTCTATGATAAATGTTTCTCATCAAAGTACATACTTTATGGGTGATAACCATTTAAGAAAACACCACAAGGCATTTATGCTTCTAGGTAAAGTGTTTCTAATCAAAGTACTTCATTTATTGGTGGTAACAATTCAAGAAAATACCACAAAGCATTTATGCTTCTATGTGTAGTTTTTCTGATCAAAGTACTTCATTTGTGGGTGATAACCAATCATGAAAACACCACAAAGCACTTATACTTCTAGGAGAAGTGTTTCTAATCAAAGTAGTTCATTTATGGGTGGTAACCAATTAAGAAAACACCACAAAACATTTATGCTTCTATGAGAAGTGTTTCGGATCAAAGTACTTCATTTATGGGTGATAACCATTCAAGAAAACACCACAAAGCGCTTATACTTCTTTGGGAAATGTTTCTAATCAGAGTACATTATTTATGGGTGGTAACATACAAGAAAACACCACAAAGCATTTATGCTTCTACGAGGAGTGTTTTTCTCAAAGTACTTCATTTATAGGTGGTAACCATTCAAGAGAACACCACAAAGCACTTATACATCTATGAGTAGTGTTTCTAATCAAAGTACGTCATTTATGTGTGGTAACCAATCAAGAAAACACCACAAAGCATTTATGCTTCTACGAGAAGTGTTTCTGATCAAAATACTTCATTTATGGGTGATAACCATTCAAGAAAACACCACAAAGCACTTATACTTCTTTGAGAAATGTTTCTAATCAGAGTACTTTAATTATGGGTGATTACCATTCATGAAAACACCACAAAGCACTTATACTTCTACGAGAAGTGTTTATTATCAAAGTACTTCAATTCTAGGTGGTAATCAATCAAGAAACCACCACAAAGCATTTATACTTCTATGAGAAATGTTTCTAATGAGAGTACTTCATTTATGGTTGATAACCATTCATGAAAACACCACAAAGCAATTATACTTCTATGATAAATGTTTCTCATCAAAGTACAGACTTTATGGGTGATAACCATTCAAGAAAACACCACAAAGCATTTATGCTTCTACGAGAAATGTTTCTGATCAAAGTACTTCATTTATGGGTGATAACCATTCAAGAAAACACCACAAAGCACTTATACTTCTTTGAGAAATGTTTCTAATCAGAGTACATTATTTATGGGTTGTACAAATTTAAGAAAACCCCACAAAGAATTTATGCTTCTAGGAAAAGTGTTTTTAATCAAAGTACTTCATTTATGGGTGGTAACAAACCAAGAAAACACCACAAAGCATTTATGCTTCTACGAGAAGTGTTTCTGATCAAAATACTTCATTTGTGGGTGATAACCAATCGAGAAAACAATAGAAAACACTTATACTGCTCTGAGAAGTGTTTGTAATTAGAGTACTTCATTTATGGGTGGTAACTAATCAAGAAAACACCACAAAGCATTTATGCTTCTACGAGAAGTTTTTCGGATCAAAGTACTTCAATTATGGATGATAACCATTCAAGAGAACACCACAAAGCACTTATACTTATATGAGAAGTGTTTCTAATCAAAGTACATCATTTATGGGTGGTAACCAATAAAGAAAACACCACAAAGCATTTATGCTTCTACGAGAAGTGTTTCTCATCAAAGTAATTCATTGAAGGGTGATAACTATTCAAGAAAACAACACAAAGCATTTTTGCTTCTAGGGAAAGTGTTTCTAATCAAAGTGCATCATTTATGGGTAGTAATCAATCAAGAAAACACCACAATGAATTTATGCTTCTACGAGTAGTGTTTCTGATCAATGTACTTCATATATGGGTGATAACCAATCAAGAAAACACCACAAAGCACTAATCCATCTATGAGAAGTGTTTCAAATCAAAGTAGTTCATTTATGGGTGATAACCATTCAAGAAAACACCACAATGCACTTATATACTTCTATGAGAAGTGTTTCTAATCAGAGTACTTCATTTATGGGTGGTAACCAATCAAGAAAACACCACAAAGCATTTATGCTTTTACGAGAAGTGTTTATGATCAAAGTACTTCATTTATGGGTGATAACCATTAATGAAAACACCAGAAAACACTTATACTTCTATGAGAAGTGTTTCTATTCAGAGTACATCATTTATGGGTGGTAAACATTCAAGAAAACACCACAAAGCATTTATGCTTCTACGAAAAGTGTTTATGATCAAAGTACATAATTTATGAGTGATAACCATTCAAGAAAACACCACAAAACACTTATACTTCTATGAGAAGTATTTGTAATCCGAGTAAATCATTTATGGGTGGTAAACATTCAAGAAAAGACCACAAATCATTTATGCTTCTACGAGAAGTGTTTATGATCAACGTACTTCATTTATGGGTGATAACCATTCATGAAAACACCAGAAAATACTTATACTTCTATGAGAAGTGTTTCTAATCAATGTAGTTCATTTATGGGTGATAACCATTCAAGAAAACACCACAACGCACTTATACTTCTACGAAAAGTGTTTATGATCAAAGTGTTTATGCTTCTACGAGTAGTGTTTCTGTTCAAAGTACTTCATTTGTGGGTGATAACCAATCCAGAAAACACCACAAAGCACTTATACTTCTATGATAAGTGTTTCTAATCAATGTAGTTCATTTATGGGTAATAACCATTCAAGAAAACACCACAATGCACTTATACTGCTCTAAGAAGTGTTTCTAATTAGAGTACTTCATTTATGGGTGGTAACTAATCAAGAAAACACCACAAAGCATTTATGCTTCTACGAGAAGTTTTTCGGATCAAAGTACTTCATTTATGGGTGATAACCATTCAAGAAAACACCACAAAGCACTTATACTTCTACATTAAGTGTTTCTAATCAGAGTACATCATTTATGGGTGGGAAACAATGAAGAAAACCCCACAAAGCAATTATGCTTCTACGAGAAGTGTTTCTGATCAAAGTACATCATTTATGTGTGATTACCATTCAAGAAAACACCACAAAGCAATTATACTTCTATGAGAAATGTTTCTAATCAGAGTACATCATTTGTGGGTGGTAAACATACAAGAAAACACCACAAAGCATTTATGCTTCTACGAGAAGTGTTTCATATCAAAGTACTTCAATTATAGGTGATAACCATTGAAGAGAACACCAGAATGTACTTATACTTCTATGAGAAGTGTTTCTAATCCGAGTACTTCATTTATGGGTGGTAACCATTCAAGAAAACACCACAAAGCATTTATGCTTCTACGAGAAGTGTTTCTAATCAGAGTACTTCATTTATGGGTTATAACCATTCAAGAAAACAACAGAAAACACTTATACTTCTATGAGAAGTGTTTCTATTCAGAGTACATCATTTATGGGTGGTAAACATTCAAGAAAACACCACCAAGCATTTATGCTTCTTGGGAATATGTTTCTAATCAAAGTACTTCATTTATGGGTGGTAACCAATCAAGAAAACACCACAAAGCATTTATGCTTCTACGAGTAGTGTTTCTGTTCAAAGTACTTCATTTGTGGGTGATAACCAATCAAGAAAACACCACAAAGCACTTATACTGCTCTGAGAAGTGTTTCTAATTAGAGTACTTCATTTATGGGTGGTAACTAATCAAGAATATACCACAAAGCATTTATGCTTCTACGAGAAGTTTTTCGGATCAAAGTACTTCATTTATGGGTGATAACCATTCAAGAAAACACCACAAAGCACTTATACTTCTACATTAAGTGTTTCTAATCAGAGTACTTCATTTATGGGTGGTAACCAATCAAGAAAAGATCTCAAAAGATTTATGCTTCTACTAGAAGTGTTTCTGATCAGAGTATTTATGAGTGATAATCATTCAAAAAAACACCACAAAGCATTTATGCTTCTACGAGTAGTTTTTCTGATCAAAGTACTTCATTTATGGGTGGTAACAAACCAAGAAAACACCACAAAGCATTTATGCTTCTACGATAAGTGTTTCTGATCAAAATACTTCATTTGTGGGTGATAACCATTCGAGAAAACACCACAAAGCACTTATAATTCTATGAGAAGTGTTTCTAATCAAAGTACATCATTTATGTGTGGTATCCAATCAAGAAAACACCACAAAGCATTTATGCTTCTACGAGAAGTGTTTCTGATCAAAGTACTTCATTTATGGGTGATAACCATTCAAGAAAACACCACAAAGCACTTATACTTTTATGAGAAGTGTTTCTAATCAGAGTACATCATTTATGGGTGGTAAACATACAAGAAAACACCACAAAGCATCTATGCTTCTACGAGTAGTTTTTCTGATCAACGTACTTCATTTATGGGTGATAACCAATCAAGAAAACACCACAAAGCATTTATGCTTTTACGAGAAGTGTTTCTTATCAAAGTACTTCAATTCTGGGTGGTAATCAATCAAGAAACCACCACAAAGCATTTATACTTCTATGAGAAATGTTTCTAATCAGAGTAGTACATTTATGCTTGATAACCATTCATGAAAACACCACAAAGCAATTATACTTCTATGATAAATGTTTCTCATCAAAGTACATACTTTATGGGTGATAACCATTTAAGAAAACACCACAAGGCATTTATGCTTCTAGGTAAAGTGTTTCTAATCAAAGTACTTCATTTATGGGTGGTAACCATTCAAGAAAACACCACAAAGCATTTATGCTTCTACGAGAAGTGTTTCTAATCAAAGTACTTCAATTATGGGTGATAACCATTCAAGAGAACACAACAGAGCACTTATACATCTATGAGAAGTGTTTCTAATCAAAGTAGTTCATTTATGGGTGGTAACCAATTAAGAAAACACCACAAAGCATTTATGCTTCTACGAGAAGTGTTTCGAATCAAAGTACTTCATTTATGGGTGATAACCATTCAAGAAAACAACAGAAAACACTTATACTTCTATGAGAAGTGTTTCTATTCAGAGTACATCATTTATGGGTGGTAAACATTCAAGAAAACACCACCAAGCATTTATGCTTCTTGGGAATATGTTTCTAATCAAAGTACTCCATTTATGGGTGGTAACAATTCAAGAAAATACCACAAAGCATTTATGCTTCTATGTGTAGTTTTTCTGATCAAAGTACTTCATTTGTGGGTGATAACCAATCATGAAAACACCACAAAGCACTTATACTTCTAGGAGAAGTGTTTCTAATCAAAGTACTTCATTTATGGGTGGTAACCAATCAAGAAAACACCACAAAGCATTTATGCTTCTACGAGAAGTGTTTCGGATCAAAGTACTTCATTTATGGGTGATAACCATTCAAGAAAACACCACAAAGCGCTTATACTTCTTTGAGAAATGTTTCTAATCAGAGTACATTAATTATGGGTGGTAACATACAAGAAAACACCACAAAGCATTTATGCTTCTACGAGGAGTGTTTTTCTCAAAGTACTTCATTTATGGGTGGTAACCATTCAAGAGAACACCACAAAGCAATTATACATCTATGAGAAGTGTTTCTAATCAAAGTACGTCATTTATGTGTGGTAACCAATCAAGAAAACACCACAAAGCATTTATGCTTCTACGAGAAGTGTTTCTGATCAAAATACTTCATTTATGGGTGATAACCATTCAAGAAAACACCACAAAACACTTATACTTCTTTGAGAAATGTTTCTAATCAGAGTACATTATTTATGGGTTGTACACATTTAAGAAAACCCCACAAAGAATTTATGCTTCTAGGAAAAGTGTTTTTAATCAAAGTACTTCATTTATGGGTGGTAACAAACCAAGAAAACACCACAAAGCATTTAAGCTTCTACGAGAAGTGTTTCTGATCAAAATACTTCATTTGTGGGTGATAACCAATCGAGAAAACAATAGAAAACACTTATACTGCTCTGAGAAGTGTTTGTAATTAGAGTACTTCAAGTATGGGTGGTAACTAATCAAGAAAACACCACAAAGCATTTATGCTTCTACGAGAAGTTTTTCGGATCAAAGTACTTCAATTATGGATGATAACCATTCAAGAGAACACCACAAAGCACTTATACTTCTAAGAGAAGTGTTTCTAATCAAAGTACTTCATTTATGGGTGGTAACCAATAAAGAAAACACCACAAAGCATTTATGCTTCTACGAGAAGTGTTTCTCATCAAAATAATTCATTGATGAGTGATAACTATTCAAGAAAACAACACAAAGCATTTTTTCTTCTAGGGAAAGTGTTTCTAATCAAAGTGCATCATTTATGGGTAGTAATCAATCAAGAAAACACCACAATGAATTTATGCTTCTACGAGTAGTGTTTCGGATCAATGTACTTCATTTATGGGTGATAACCAATCAAGAAAGCACCACAAAGCACTAATCCATCTATGAGAAGTGTTTCAAATCAAAGTAGTTCATTTATGGGTGATAACCATTCAAGAAAACACCACAATGCACTTATATACTTCTATGAGAAGTGTTTCTAATCAGAGTACTTCATTTATGGGTGGTAACCAATCAAGAAAACAACACAAAGCATTTATGCTTCTACGAGAAGTGTTTCTGATCAAAGTACTTCATTTATGGGTGATAACCAATAATGAAAACACCAGAAAACACTTATACTTCTATGAGAAGTGTTTCTATTCAGAGTACATCATTTATGGGTGGTAAACATTCAAGAAAACACCATAAAGCATTTATGCTTCTACGAAAAGTGTTTATGATCAAAGTACAAAATTTATGAGTGATAACCATTCAAGAAAACACCACGAAGCACTTATACTTCGATGAGAAGTATTTGTAATCCGAGTAAATCATTTATGGGTGGTAAACATTCAAGAAAACACCACAAATCATTTATGCTTCTACGAGAAGTGTTTCTTATCAAAGTACTTCAATTATGGATGATAACCATTCAAGAGAACACCACAAAGCACTTATACATCTATGAGAAGTGTTTCTAATCAAAGTACTTCATTTATGGGTGGTAACAATTCAAGAAAATACCACAAAGCATTTATGCTTCTACGAGAAGTGTTTATGATCAACGTACTTCATTTATGGGTAATAACCATTCATGAAAACACCAGAAAACACTTATACTTCTAAGAGAAGTGTTTCTATTCAGAGTACATCATTTATGGGTGGTAAACATTCAAGAAAACACCACAAAGCATTTATGCTTCTACGAAAAGTGTTTATGATCAAAGTACATAATTTATGAGTGATAACCATTCAAGAAAACAGCACGAAGCACTTATACTTCTATGAGAAGTATTTATAATCCGAGTAAATCGTTTATGGGTGGTAAACATTCAAGAAAACACCACAAATCATTTATGCTTCTACGAGAAGTGTTTATGATCAACGTACTTCATTTATGGGTAATAACCATTCATGAAAACACCAGAAAACACTTATACGTCTATGAGAAGTGTTTCTAATCAATGTAGTTCATTTATGGGTGATAACCATTCAAGAAAACACCACAATGCACTTATACTTCTACGAAAAGTGTTTATGATCAAAGTGTTTATGCTTCTACGAGTAGTGTTTCTGTTCAAAGTACTTCATTTGTGGGTGATAACCAATCAAGAAAACACCACAAAGCACTTATACTTCTATGATAAGTGTTTATAATCAATGTAGTTCATTTATGGGTAATAACCATTCAAGAAAACACCACAATGCACTTATACTGCTCTGAGAAGTGTTTCTAATTAGAGTACTTCATTTATGGGTGGTAACTAATCAAGAAAACACCACAAAGCATTTATGCTTCTACGAGAAGTTTTTCGGATCAAAGTACTTCATTTATGGGTGATAACCATTCAAGAAAACACCACAAAGCACTTATACTTCTACATTAAGTGTTTCTAATCAGAGTACATCATTTATGGGTGGGAAACAATGAAGAAAACCCCACAAAGCAATTATGCTTCTACGAGAAGTGTTTCTGAGCAAAGTACATCATTTATGGGTGATTACCATTCAAGAAAACACCACAAAGCAATTAAACATCTATGAGAAATGTTTCTAATCAGAGTACATCATTTGTGGGTGGTAAACACACAAGAAAACACCACAAAGCATTTATGCTTCTACGAGAAGCATAACATATCAAAGTACTTCAATTATAGGTGATAACCATTGAAGAGAACACCAGAATGTACTTATACTTATATGAGAAGTGTTTCTAATCCGAGTACTTCATTTATGGGTGGTAACCATTCAAGAAAACAACACAAAGCATTTATGCTTCTACGAGAAGTGTTTCTAATCAGAGTACTTCATTTATGGGTGATAACCATTCAAGAAAACAACAGAAAACACTTATACTTCTATGAGAAGTGTTTCTATTCAGAGTACATCATTTATGGGTGGTAAACATTCAAGAAAACACTACCAAGCATTTATGCTTCTTGGGAATATGTTTCTAATCAAAGTACTTCATTTATGGGTGGTAACCAATCAAGAAAACACCACAAAGCATTTATGCTTCTACGAGTAGTGTTTCTGTTCAAAGTACTTCATTTGTGGGTGATAACCAATCAAGAAAACACCACAAAGCACTTATACTGCTCTGAGAAGTGTTTCTAATTAGAGTACTTCATTTATGGGTGGTAACTAATCAAGAAAACACCACAAAGCATTTATGCTTCTACGAGAAGTTTTTCGGATCAAAGTACTTCATTTATGGGTGATAACCATTCAAGAAAACACCACAAAGCACTTATACTTCTACATTAAGTGTTTCTAATCAGAGTACATCATTTATGGGTGGGAAACAATGAAGAAAACCCCACAGAGCAATTATGCTTCTACGAGAAGTGTTTCTGATCAAAGTACATCATTTATGAGTGATAACCATTCAAGAAAACACCACAAAGCACTTATACATCTATGAGAAGTGTTTCTATTCAGAGTACATCATTTATGGAGACTTAAAACATTCAATAAAACATGACAAAGCATTTATGCTTCTACGAGAAATGCAGTACTTTCTCAGAAAAACTACACATAGAAGCATAAATGCTTTGTGGTATTTTCTTGAATTGTTACCACCCATAAATGAAGTACTTTGATTAGAAACATTTTACCTAGAAGCATAAATGATTTGTGGTGTTTTCATGAATGGTTATCACCCATAAAGTATGTACTTTGATGAGAAACATTTATCATAGAAGTATAATTGCTTTGTGGTGTTTTCATGAATGGTTATCAACCATAAATGAAGTACTCTGATTAGAAACATTTTCTTGATTGGTTTCAACCCAAAAATGAAGTACTCGGATTAGAAACACTTCTCATAGAAGTATAAGTGCTTTGTGGAGTTTTCTTGAATGGTTATCACCCATAAATGAAGTACGTTGATTAGAAAAACTACTCGTAGAAGCATAGATGCTTTGTGGTGTTTTCTTGTATGTTTACCACCCATAAATGATGTACTCTGAATAGAAACACTTCTCATAGAAGTATAAGTGTTTTCTGTTGTTTTCTTGAATGGTTATCACCCATAAATGAAGTATTTTGATCAGAAACACTTCTCGTAGAAGCAGAAATGCTTTGTGGTGTTTTCTTGATTGGTTACCACACATAAATGATGTACTTTGATTAGAAACACTTCTCATAGAAGTATAAGTGCTTTGTGGTGTTTTCTCGAATGGTTATCACCCACAAATGAAGTATTTTGATCAGAAACACTTCTCGTAGAAGCATAAATGCTTTGTGGTGTTTTCTTTGTTTGTTACCACCCATAAATGAAGTACTTTGATCAGAAAAACTACTCGTAGAAGCATAGATGCTTTGTGGTGTTTTCTTGATTAGTTACCACCCATAAATGAAGTACTCTAATTAGAAACACTTCTCAGAGCAGTATAAGTGCTTTGTGGTGTTTTCTTGATTGGTTATCACCCACAAATGAAGTACTTTGAACAGAAACACTACTCGTAGAAGCATAAATGCTTTGTGGTGTTTTCTTGATTGGTTACCACCCATAAATGAAGTACTTTGATTAGAAACATATTCCCTAGAAGCATAAATACTTGGTGGTGTTTTCTTGAATGTTTATAACCCATAAATGATGTACTCTGAATAGAAACACTTCTCATAGAAGTATAAGTGTTTTCTGTTGTTTTCTTGAATGGTTATCACCCATAAATGAAGTACTTTGATTTGAAACACTTCTCGTAGAAGCATAAATGCTTTGTGGTGTTTTCTTGAATGTTTACCACCCATAAATGATGTACTCTGAATAGAAACATTTCTCATAGAAGTATAGGTATTTTTTTGTGTTTTCATGAATGGTTATCACCCATAAATGAAGTACGTTGATCATAAACACTTCTCGTAGAAGCATAAATGCTTTGTGGTGTTTTCTTGAATGTTTACCACCCATAAACGATTTACTCGGATTACAAATACTTCTCATAGAATTATAAGTGCTTTGTGATGTTTTCTTGAATGGTTATCCCTCATAAATTATGTACTTTGATCATAAACACTTTTCGTAGAAGCATAAATGCTTTGTGGTGTTTTCTTGAATGTTTACCACCCATAAATGATGTACTCTGAATAGAAACACTTCTCATACAAGTATAAGTGTTTTCTGGTGTTTTCATGAATGGTTATCACCCATAAATGAAGTACGTTGATCATAAACACTTCTCGTAGAAGCATAAATGCTTTGTGGTGTTTTCTTGAATGTTTACCACCCATAAACGATTTACTCGGATTACAAATACTTCTCATAGAAGTATAAGTGCTTTGTGGTGTTTTCTTGAATTGTTATCACTCATAAATTATGTACTTTGATCATAAACACTTTTCGTAGAAGCATAAATGCTTTGTGGTGTTTTCTTGAATGTTTACCACCCATAAATGATGTACTCTGAATAGAAACACTTCTCATACAAGTATAAGTGTTTTCTGGTGTTTTCATGAATGGTTATCACCCATAAATGAAGTACGTTGATCATAAACACTTCTCGTAGAAGCATAAATGCTTTGTGGTGTTTTCTTGAATGTTTACCACCCATAAACGATTTACTCGGATTACAAATACTTCTCATAGAAGTATAAGTGCTTTGTGGTGTTTTCTTAAATGGTTATCACTCATAAATTATGTACTTTGATCATAAACACTTTTCGTAGAAGCATAAATGCTTTGTGGTGTTTTCTCTATTGGTTACCACCCATAAATGATGTACTCTGAATATAAACACTTCTCTTAGAAGTATAAGTGCTTTCGGTTGTTTTCTTGAATGGTTATCACCCATAAATGAAGTATTTTGATCAGAAACACTTCTCGTAGAAGCATAAATGCTTTGTGGTGTTTTCTTGATTGGTTACCACACATAAATGATGTACTTTGAATAGAAACACTTCTCATAGATGTATAAGTGCTTTGTGGTGTTCTCCTTAATGATTATCATCCATAATTGAAGTACTTTGATAAGAAACACTTCTCGTAGAAGCAAAAATGCTTTGTGGTGTTTTCTTGAATGTTTACCACCCATAAATGATGTACTCTGATTAGAAACACTTCTCATAGATGTATAAGTGCTTTGTGGAGTTTTCTTGAATGGTTATCACCCATAAATGAAGTACGTTGATCAGAAAAACTACTCGTAGAAGCATAGATGCTTTGTGGTGTTTTCTTGTATGTTTACCACACATAAATGATGTACTCTGAATAGAAACACTTCTCATAGAAGTATAAGTGTTTTCTGTTGTTTTCTTGAATGGTTATCACCCATAAATGAAGTATTTTGATCAGAAACACTTCTCGTAGAAGCATAAATGCTTTGTGGTGTTTTCTTGATTGGTTACCACAAATAAATGAAGTACTCTGATTAGAAAACACTTAATATAGAAGTATAAGTGCTTTGTGGTGTTTTCTTGAATGGTTATCACACATAAATGAAGTACTTTGATCCGAAAAACTTCTCGTAGAAGCATAAAAGCTTTGTGGTGTTTTCTTGATTGGTTACCACCCATAAATGAAGTACTTTGATTAGAAACATATTCCCTAGAAGCATAAATGCTTGGTGGTGTTTTCTTGAATGTTTACCACCCATATATGATGTACTCTGAATAGAAACACTTCTCATAGAAGTATAATTGTTTTCTGTTGTTTTCTTGAATGGTTATCACCCATAAATGAAGTACTTTGATTCGAAACACTTCTCGTAGAAGCATAAATGCTTTGTGGTGTTTTCTTAATTGGTTACCACCCATAAATGAACTACTTTGATTAGAAACACTTCTCATAGATGTATAAGTGCTCTGTGGTGTTCTCTTGAATGGTTATCACCCATAATTGAAGTACTTTGATAATAAACACTTCTCGTAGAAGCATAAATGTTTTGTGGTGTTTTCATAAATGTTTACTCCCCATATATGATATACTCTGATTAGAAACACTTCTCGTAGAAGCATAAGTGCTTTGTGGTGTTTTCTTGAATGGTTACCACCCATAAATGATGTACTCGGATTAGAAACACTTCTCATAAAAGTATAAGTACATTGTGGTGTTCTCTTCAATGGTTATCACCTATAATTGTACTTTGATATGAAACACTTCTCGTAGAAGCATAAATGCTTTGTGTTGTTTTCTTGTATGTTTACCACCCACAAATGATGTACTCTGATTAGAAACATTTCTCATAGAAGTATAATTGCTTTGTGGTGTTTTCTTGAATGGTAATCACCCATAAATGATGTACTTTGATCAGAAACACTTCTCGTAGAAGCATAATTGCTTTGTGGGGTTTTCTTCATTGTTTCCCACCCATAAATGATGTACTCTGATAAGAAACACTTAATGTAGAAGTATAAGTGCTTTGTGGTGTTTTCTTGAATGGTTATCACCCATAAATGAAGTACGTTGATCATAAACACTTCTCGTAGAAGCATAAATTTTTTGTGGTGTTTTCTTGAATGTTTACCACCCATAAACGATTTACTCGGATTACAAATACTTCTCATAGAAGTATAAGTGCTTTGTGGTGTTTTCTTGAATGGTTATCACTCATAAATTATGTACTTTGATCATAAACACTTTTCGTAGAAGCATAAATGCTTTGTGGTGTTTTCTTGAATGTTTACCACCCATAAATGATGTACTCTGAATAGAAACACTTCTCATATAAGTATAAGTGTTTTCTGGGGTTTTCATTAATCTTTATCACCCATAAATGAAGTACTTTGATCAGAAACACTTCTGGTAGAAGCATAAATGCTTTGTGGTGTTTTCTTGATTGGTTACCACCCATAAATGAAGTACTTTGATTAGAAACACTTCTCATAGAAGTATAAGTGCTTTGTGGTGTTTTCATGATTGGTTATCACTCACAAATGAAGTACTTTGATCAGAAAAACTACACATAGAAGCATAAATGCTTTGTGGTATTTTCTTGAATTGTTACCACCCATAAATGAAGTACTTTGATTAGAAACATTTTACCTAGAAGCATAAATGCTTTGTGGTGTTTTCATGAATGGTTATCACCCATAAAGTATGTACTTTGATGAGAAACATTTATCATAGAAGTATAATTGCTTTGTGGTGTTTTCATGAATGGTTATCAACCATAAATGAAGTACTCTGATTAGAAACATTTTCTTGATTGGTTTCAACCCAAAAATGAAGTACTCGGATTAGAAACACTTCTCATAGAAGTATAAGTGCTTTGGGGAGTTTTCTTGAATGGTTATCACCCATAAATGAAGTACGTTGATTAGAAAAACTACTCGTAGAAGCATAGATGCTTTGTGGTGTTTTCTTGTATGTTTACCACCCATAAATGATGTACTCTGAATAGAAACACTTCTCATAGAAGTATAAGTGTTTTCTGTTGTTTTCTTGATTGGTTACCACACATAAATGATGTACTTTGATTAGAAACACTTCTCATAGAAGTATAAGTGCTTTGTGGTGTTTTCTCGAATGGTTATCACCCACAAATGAAGTATTTTGATCAGAAACACTTCTCGTAGAAGCATAAATGCTTTGTGGTGTTTTCTTGGTTTGTTACCACCCATAAATGAAGTACTTTGATCAGAAAAACTACTCGTAGAAGCATAGATGCTTTGTGGTGTTTTCTTGATTAGTTACCACCCATAAATGAAGTACTCTAATTAGAAACACTTCTCAGAGCAGTATAAGTGCTTTGTGGTGTTTTCTTGATTGGTTATCACCCACAAATGAAGTACTTTGAACAGAAACACTACTCGTAGAAGCATAAATGCTTTGTGGTGTTTTCTTGATTGGTTACCACCCATAAATGAAGTACTTTGATTAGAAACATATTCCCTAGAAGCATAAATGCTTCGTGGTGTTTTCATGAATGTTTACCACCCATAAATGATGTACTCTGAATAGAAACACTTCTCATAGAAGTATAAGTGTTTTCTGTTGTTTTCTTGACTGGTTATCACCCATAAATGAAGTACTTTGATTCGAAACACTTCTCGTAGAAGCATAAATGCTTTGTGGTGTTTTCTTAATTGGTTACCACCCATAAATGAACTACTTTGATTAGAAACACTTCTCATAGATGTATAAATGCTTTGTGGTGTTCTCTTGAATGGTTATCACCCATAATTGAAGTACTTTGATAATAAACACTTCTCGTAGAAGCATAAATGCTTTGTGTTGTTTTCTTGATTGGTTACCACACATAAATGAAGTACTTTGATTAGAAACATATTCCCTAGAAGCATAAATGCTTGGTGGTGTTTTCTTGAATGTTTACCACCCATAAATGATGTACTCTGAATAGAAACACTTCTCATAGAAGTATAATTGTTTTCTGTTGTTTTCTCGAATGGTTATCACCCACAAATGAAGTATTTTGATCAGAAACACTTCTCGTAGAAGCATAAATGCTTTGTGGTGTTTTCTTGGTTTGTTAACACCCATAAATGAAGTACTCTAATTAGAAACACTTCTCAGAGCAGTATAAGTGTTTTCTGTTGTTTTCTCGATTGGTTATCACCCACAAATGAAATATTTTGATCAGAAACACTTCTCGTCGAAGCATAAATGCTTTGTGGTGTTTTCTTGGTTTGTTGCCACCCATAAATGAAGTACTTTGATTAAAAACACTTTTACTAGAAGCATAAATTCTTTGTGGGGTTTTCTTAAATGTGTAGAACCCATAAATAATGTACTCTGATTAGAAACATTTCTCAAAGAAGTATAAGTGCTTTGTGGTGTTTTCTTGAATGGTTATCACCCATAAATGAAGTATTTTGATCAGAAACACTTCTCGTAGTAGCATAAATGCTTTGTGGTGTTTTCTTGATTGGTTACCACACTTAAATGATGTACTTTGATTAGAAACACTTCTCATAGATGTATAAGTGTTTTGTGGTATTCTCTTGAATGGTTACCACCCATAAATGAAGTACTTTGAGAAAAACACTCCTCGTAGAAGCATAAATGCTTTGTGGTGTTTTCTTGTATGTTACCACCCATAAATGATGTACTCTGATTAGAAACAGTTATCATAGAAGTATAAGTGCTTTGTGGTGTTTTCTCGAATGGTTATCACCCACAAATGAAGTACTTTGATCAGAAACACTTCTATTAGAAGCATAAATGCTTTGTGGTGTTTTTTTAATTGGTTACCACCCATAAATGAACTACTTTGATTAGAAACACTTCTCATAGAAGTATAAGTGCTTTGTGGTGTTTTCATGATTGGTTATCACCCACAAATGAAGTACTTTGATCAGAAAAACTACACATAGAAGCATAAAAGCTTTGTGGTATTTTCTTGAATTGTTACCACCCATAAATGAAGTACTTTGATTAGAAACACTTTACCTAGAAGCATAAATGCTTTGTGGTGTTTTCTTGAATGGTTATCACCCATAAATTATGTACTTTGATGAGAAACATTTATCATAGAAGTATAATTGCTTTGTGGTGTTTTCATGAATGGTTATCAACCATAAATGAAGTACTCGGATTGTGGTGTTTTCTTGATTGGTTACAACCCAAAAATGAAGTACTCGGATTAGAAACACTTCTCATAGAAGTATAAGTGCTTTGTGGAGTTTTCTTCAATGGTTATCACCCATAAATGAAGTACGTTGATTAGAAAAATTACTCGTAGAAGCATAGATGCTTTGTGGTGTTTTCTTGTATGTTTATCACCCATAAATGATGTACTCTGAATAGAAACACTTCTCATAGAAGTATAAGTGTTTTCTGTTGTTTTTTTGAATGGTTATCACCCATAAATGAAGTATTTTGATCAGAAACACTTCTCGTAGAAGCATAAATGATTTGTGGTGTTTTCTTGATTGGTTACCACACATAAATGATGTACTTTTATTTGAAACACTTCTCATAGAAGTATAAGTGCTTTGTGGTGTTTTCTCGAATGGTTATCACCCACAAATGAAGTATTTTGATCAGAAAACTTCTCGTAGAAGCATAAATGCTTTGTGGTGCTTTGTTGGTTTGTTACCACCCATAAATGAAGTACTTTGATCAGAAAAACTACTCGTAGAAGCATAAATGCTTTGTGGTGTTTTCTTGAATGATTATCACTCATAAATACTCTGATCAGAAACACTTCTAGTAGAAGCATAAATCTTTTGAGGTCTTTTCTTGATTGGTTACCACCCATAAATGAAGTACTCTGTTTAGAAACACTTAAAGTAGAAGTATAAGTGCTTTGTGGTGTTTTCTTGAATGGTTATCACACATAAATGAAGTACTTTGATCCGAAAAACTTCTCGTAGAAACATAAATGCTTTGTGGTGTTTTCTTGATTAGTTACCATCCATAAATGAAGTACTCTAATTAAAAACACTTCTCAGAGCAGTATAAGTGCTTTGTGGTGTTTTCTTGATTGGTTATCACCCATAAATGAAGTACTTTGAACAGAAACACTACTCGTAGATGCATAAATGCTTTGTGGTGTTTTCTTGATTGGTTACCACCCATAAATGAAGTACTTTGATTAGAAACATATTCCCTAGAAGCATAAATGCTTGGTGGTGTTTTCTTGAATGTTTACCACCCATAAATGATGTACTCTGAATAGAAACACTTCTCATAGAAGTATAAGTGTTTTCTGTTGTTTTCTTGAATGGTTATCACCCATAAATGAAGTACTTTGATCCGAAACACTTCTCGTAGAAGCATAAATGCTTTGTGGTTTTTTCTTAATTGGTTACCACCCATAAATGAACTATTTTGATTAGAAACACTTCTCATAGATGTATAAGTGCTTTGTGGTGTTCTCTTGAATGGTTATCATCCATAATTGAAGTACTTTGATATTAAACACTTCTCGTAGAAGCATAAATGCTTTGTGGTGTTTTCATAAATGTTTACTCCCCATATATGATATACTCTGATTAGAAACACTTCTCGTAGAAGCATAAATGCTTTATGGTGTTTTCTTGATTGGTTATCACCCACAAATGAAGTACTTTGAACAGAAACACTACTCGTAGAAGCATAAATGCTTTGTGGTGTTTTCTTGATTGGTTACCACCCATAAATGAAGTACTTTGATTAGAAACATATTCCCAAGAAGCATAAATGCTTGGTGGTGTTTTCTTGAATGTTTACCACCCATAAATGATGTACTCTGAATAGAATCACTTATCATAGAAGTATAAGTGTTTTCTGTTGTTTTCTTGAATGGTTATCACCTATAAATGAAGTACTTTGATTAGAAACACTTCTCGTAGAAGCATAAATGCTTTGTTGTGTTTTCTTGAATGGTTACCACCCATAAATGAAGTACTCGGATTAGAAACACTTCTCATAGAAGTATAAGTACATTCTGGTGTTCTCTTCAATGGTTATCACCTATAATTGAAGTACTTTGATATGAAACACTTCTCGTAGAAGCATAAATGCTTTGTGAAGTTTTCTTGTATGTTTACCACCCACAAATGATGTAATCTGATTAGAAACACTTCTCATAGAAGTATAATTGCTTTGTGGTGTTTTCTTGAATGGTTATCACCCATAAATGAAGTACGTTGATCAGAAACACTTCTCGTAAAAGCATAAATACTTTGTGGTGTTTTCTTGATTGGTTATCACCCATAAATGAAGTACGTTGATCAGAAAAACTACTCGTAGAAGCATAGATGCTTTGTGGTGTTTTCTTGTTTGTTTACCACCCATAAATGATGTACTCTGATTAGAAACACTTCTCCTAAAAGTATAAGTGCTTTGTGGTGTTTTCTTGAATGGTTATCACCCATAAATGAAGTACTTTGATCCGAAACACTTCTCGTAAAAGCATAAATGCTTTGTGGTGTTTTCTTGATTGGTTATCACCCATAAATGAAGTACATGATCAGAAAAACTACTCGTAGAAGCATAGATGCTTTGTGGTGTTTTCTTGTTTGTTTACCGCCCATAAATGATGTACTCTGATTAGAAACACTTCTCATAAAAGTATAAGTGCTTTGTGGTGTTTTCTTGAATGGTTATCACCCATAAATGAAGTACTTTGATCAGAAACACTTCTCGTAGAAGCATATATGCTTTGTGGTTTTTCTTGATTGGATACCACACATAAATGATGTACTTTGATTAGAAACACTTCTCATAGAATTATAAGTGCTTTGTGGTGTTTTCTCGAATGGTTATCACCCACAAATGAAGTATTTTGATCAGAAACACTTCTCGTAGAAGCATAAATGCTTTGTGGTGTTTTCTTGGTTTGTTACCACCCATAAATGAAGTACTTTGATCAGAAAAACTACTCGTAGAAGCATAAATACTTTGTGGTGTTTTTTTGAATGATTATCACTCATAAATACTCTGATCAGAAACACTTCTAGTAGAAGCATAAATCTTTTGAGATCTTTTCTTGATTGGTTACCACCCATAAATGAAGTACTCTGATTAGTAACACTTAATGTAGAAGTATAAGTGCTTTGTGGTGTTTTCTTGAATGGTTGTCACCCATAAATGAAGTACTTTGATCCGAAAAACTTCTCGTAGAAGCATAAATGCTTTGTGGTGTTTTCTTGATTAGTTACCACCCATAAATGAAGTACTCTAATTAGAAACACTTCTCAGAGCAGTATAAGTGCTTTGTGGTGTTTTCTTGATTGGTTATCACCCACAAATGAAGTACAATGAACAGAAACACTACTCGTAGAAGCATAAATGCTTTGTGGTGTTTTCTTGATTGGTTACCACCCATAAATGAAGTACTTTGATTAGAAACATATTCCCAAGAAGCATAAATGCTTGGTGGTGTTTTCTTGAATGTTTACCACCCATAAATGATGTACTCTGAATAGAAACATTTCTCATAGAAGTATAAGTGTTTTCTGTTGTTTTCTTGAATGGTTATCACCCATAAATGAAGTACTCTGATTAGAAACACTTCTCGTAGAAGCATAAATGCTTTGTGTTGTTTTCTTGAATGGTTACCACCCATAAATGAAGTACTCGGATTAGAAACACTTCTCATAGAAGTATAAGTACATTCTGGTGTTCTCTTCAATGATTATCACCTATAATTGAAGTACTTTGATATGAAACACTTCTCGTAGAAGCATAAATGCTTTGTGGTGTTTTCTTGTATGTTTACCACCCACAAATGATGTACTCTGATTAGAAACATTTCTCATAGATGTATAATTTCTTTGTGGTGTTTTCTTGAATGGTAATCACCCATAAATGATGTACTTTGATCAGAAACACTTCTCGTAGAAGCATAATTGCTTTGTGGGGTTTTCTTCATTGTTTCCCACCCATAAATGATGTACTCTGATTAGAAACACTTAATGTAGAAGTATAAGTGCTTTGTGGTGTTTTCTTGAATGGTTATCACCCATAAATGAAGTACTTTGATCCGAAAAACTTCTCGTAGAAGCATAAATGCTTTGTGGTGTTTTCTTGATTAGTTACCACCCATAAATGAAGTACTCTAATTAGAAACACTTCTCAGAGCAGTATAAGTGCATTGTGGTGTTTTCTTGAATGGTTATCACCCATAAATGAACTACATTGATTAGAAACACTTATCATAGAAGTATAAGTGCTTTGTGGTGTTTTCTTGATTGGTTATCACCCACAAATGAAGTACTTTGAACAGAAACACTACTCGTAGAAGCATAAACACTTTGATCATAAACACTTTTCGTAGAAGTATAAGTGCATTGTGGTGTTCTCCTTAATGATTATCATCCATAATTGAAGTACTTTGATAAGAAACACTTCTCGTAGAAGCAAAAATGCTTTGTGGTGTTTTCTTGAATGTTTACCACCCATAAATGATGTACTCTGATTAGAAACACTTCTCATAGATGTATAAGTGCTTTGTGGAGTTTTCTTGAATGGTTATCACCCATAAATGAAGTACGTTGATCAGAAAAACTACTCGTAGAAGCATAGATGCTTTGTGGTGTTTTCTTGTACGTTTACCACACATAAATGATGTACTCTGAATAGAAACACTTCTCATAGAAGTATAAGTGTTTTCTGTTGTTTTCTTGAATGGTTATCACCCATAAATGAAGTATTTTGATCAGAAACACTTCTCGTAGAAGCATAAATGCTTTGTGGTGTTTTCTTGATTGGTTACCACAAATAAATGAAGTACTCTGATTAGAAAACACTTAATATAGAAGTATAAGTGCTTTGTGGTGTTTTCTTGAATGGTTATCACACATAAATGAAGTACATTGATCTGAAAAACTTCTCGTAGAAGCATAAATGCTTTGTGGTGTTTTTCTTGATTGGTTACCACCCATAAATGAAGTACTTTGATTAGAAACATATTCCCTAGAAGCATAAATGCTTGGTGGTGTTTTCTTGAATGTTTACCACCCATATATGATGTACTCTGAATAGAAACACTTCTCATAGAAGTATAAGTGTTTTCTGTTGTTTTCTTGAATGGTTATCACCCATAAATGAAGTACTTTGATTCGAAACACTTCTCGTAGAAGCATAAATGCTTTGTGGTGTTTTCTTAATTGGTTACCACCCATAAATGAACTACTTTGATTAGAAACACTTCTCATAGATGTATAAGTGCTCTGTTGTGTTCTCTTGAATGGTTATCACCCATAATTGAAGTACTTTGATAATAAACACTTCTCGTAGAAGCATAAATGTTTTGTGGTGTTTTCATAAATGTTTACTCCCCATATATGATATACTCTGATTAGAAACACTTCTCGTAGAAGCATAAGTGCTTTGTGGTGTTTTCTTGAATGGTTACCACCCATAAATGATGTACTCGGATTAGAAACACTTCTCATAAAAGTATAAGTACATTGTGGTGTTCTCTTCAATGGTTATCACCTATAATTGTACTTTGATATGAAACACTTCTCGTAGAAGCATAAATGCTTTGTGGTGTTTTCTTGTATGTTTACCACCCACAAATGATGTACTCTGATTAGAAACATTTCTCATAGAAGTATAATTGCTTTGTGGTGTTTTCTTGAATGGTAATCACCCATAAATGATGTACTTTGATCAGAAACACTTCTCGTAGAAGCATAATTGCTTTGTGGGGTTTTCTTCATTGTTTCCCACCCATAAATGATGTACTCTGATAAGAAACACTTAATGTAGAAGTATAAGTGCTTTGTGGTATTTTCTTGAATGGTTATCACCCATAAATGAAGTACGTTGATCATAAACACTTCTCGTAGAAGCATAAATTTTTTGTGGTGTTTTCTTGAATGTTTACCACCCATAAACGATTTACTCGGATTACAAATACTTCTCATAGAAGTATAAGTGCTTTGTGGTGTTTTCTTGAATGGTTATCACTCATAAATTATGTACTTTGATCATAAACACTTTTCGTAGAAGCATAAATGCTTTGTGGTGTTTTCTTGAATGTTTACCACCCATAAATGATGTACTCTGAATAGAAACATTTCTCATATAAGTATAAGTGTTTTCTGGTGTTTTCATTAATCTTTATCACCCATAAATGAAGTACTTTGATCAGAAACACTTCTGGTAGAAGCATAAATGCTTTGTGGTGTTTTCTTGATTGGTTACCACCCATAAATGAAGTACTTTGATTAGAAACACTTCTCATAGAAGTATAAGTGCTTTGTGGTGTTTTCATGATTGATTATCACTCACAAATGAAGTACTTTGATCAGAAAAACTACACATAGAAGCATAAATGCTTTGTGGTATTTTCTTGAATTGTTACCACCCATAAATGAAGTACTTTGATTAGAAACATTTTACCTAGAAGCATAAATGCTTTGTGGTGTTTTCATGAATGGTTATCACCCATAAAGTATGTACTTTGATGAGAAACATTTATCATAGAAGTATAATTGCTTTGTGGTGTTTTCATGAATGGTTATCAACCATAAATGAAGTACTCTGATTAGAAACATTTTCTTGATTGGTTTCAACCCAAAAATGAAGTACTCGGATTAGAAACACTTCTCATAGAAGTATAAGTGCTTTGTGGAGTTTTCTTGAATGGTTATCACCCATAAATGAAGTACGTTGATTAGAAAAACTACTCGTAGAAGCATAGATGCTTTGTGGTGTTTTCTTGTATGTTTACCACCCATAAATGATGTACTCTGAATAGAAACACTTCTCAAAGAAGTATAAGTGTTTTCTGTTGTTTTCTTAAATGGTTATCACCCATAAATGAAGTATTTTGATCAGAAACACTTCTCGTAGAAGCATAAATGCTTTGTGGTATTTTATTGATTGGTTACCACACATAAATGATGTACTTTGATTAGAAACACTTCTCATAGAAGTATAAGTGCTTTGTGGTGTTTTCTCGAATGGTTATCACCCACAAATGAAGTATTTTGATCAGAAACACTTCTCGTAGAAGCATAATTGCTTTGTGGTGTTTTCTTGGTTTGTTACCACCCATAAATGAAGTACTTTGATCAGAAAAACTACTCGTAGAAGCATAGATGCTTTGTGGTGTTTTCTTGATTAGTTACCACCCATAAATGAAGTACTCTAATTAGAAACACTTCTCAGAGCAGTATAAGTGCTTTGTGGTGTTTTCTTGATTGGTTATCACCCACAAATGAAGTACTTTGAACAGAAACACTACTTGTAGAAGCATAAATGCTTTGTGGTGTTTTCTTGATTGGTTACCACCCATAAATGAAGTACTTTGATTAGAAACATATTCCCTAGAAGCATAAATGCTTGGTGGTGTTTTCATGAATGTTTACCACCCATAAATGATGTACTCTGAATAGAAACACTTCTCATAGAAGTATAAGTGTTTTCTGTTGTTTTCTTGACTGGTTATCACCCATAAATGAAGTACTTTGATTCGAAACACTTCTCGTAGAAGCATAAATGCTTGGTGGTGTTTTCTTAATTGGTTACCACCCATAAATGAACTACTTTGATTAGAAACACTTCTCATAGATGTATAAGTGCTTTGTGGTGTTCTCTTGAATGGTTACCACCCATAAATGAAGTACTTTGAGAAAAACACTTCTCGTAGAAGCATAAATGCTTTGTGGTGTTTTCTTGATTGGTTACCACACATAAATGATATACTTTGATTAGAAACACTTCTCATAGAAGTATAAGTGCTTTGTGGTTTTTCTCGAATGGTTATCACCCACAAATGAAGTATTTTGATCAGAAACACTTCTTGTAGAAGCATAAATGCTTTGTGGTGTTTTCTTGGTTTGTTAACACCCATAAATGAAGTACTTTGATTAAAAACACTTTTCCTAGAAGCATAAATTATATGTGGGGTTTTGTTAAATGTGTAGAACCCAGAAATAATGTACTCTGATTAGAAACATTTCTCAAAGAAGTATAAGTGCTTTGTGGTGTTTTCTTGAATGGTTATCACCCATAAATGAAGTATTTTGATCAGAAACACTTCTCGTAGAAGCATAAATGCTTTGTGGTGTTTTCTTGATTGCTTACCACACATAAATGATGTACTTTGATTAGAAACACTTCTCATAGATGTATAAGTGCTTTGTGGTGTTCTCTTGAATGGTTACCACCCATAAATGAAGTACTTTGAGAAAAACACTTCTCGTAGAAGCATAAATGCTTTGTGGTGTTTTCTTGATTGGTTACCACACATAAATGATATACTTTGATTAGAAACACTTCTCATAGAAGTATAAGTGCTTTGTGGTTTTTCTCGAATGGTTATCACCCACAAATGAAGTATTTTGATCAGAAACACTTCTCGTAGAAGCATAAATGCTTTGTGGTGTTTTCTTGGTTTGTTAACACCCATAAATGAAGTACTCTAATTAGAAACACTTCTCAGAGCAGTATAAGTGTTTTCTGTTGTTTTCTCGATTGGTTATCACCCACAAATGAAATATTTTGATCAGAAACACTTCTCGTCGAAGCATAAATGCTTTGTGGTGTTTTCTTGGTTTGTTGCCACCCATAAATGAAGTACTTTGATTAAAAACACTTTTACTAGAAGCATAAATTCTTTGTGGGGTTTTCTTAAATGTGTAGAACCCATAAATAATGTACTCTGATTAGAAACATTTCTCAAAGAAGTATAAATGCTTTGTGGTGTTTTCTTGAATGGTTATCACCCATAAATGAAGTATTTTGATCAGAAACACTTCTCGTAGTAGCATAAATGCTTTGTGGTGTTTTCTTGATTGGTTACCACACATAAATGATGTACTTTGATTAGAAACACTTCTCATAGATGTATAAGTGTTTTGTGGTGTTCTCTTGAATGGTTACCACCCATAAATGAAGTACTTTGAGAAAAACACTCCTCGTAGAAGCATAAATGCTTTGTGGTGTTTTCTTGTATGTTACCACCCATAAATGATGTACTCTGATTAGAAACAGTTATCATAGAAGTATAAGTGCTTTGTGGTGTTTTCTCGAATGGTTATCACCCACAAATGAAGTACTTTGATCAGAAACACTTCTAGTAGAAGCATAAATGCTTTGTGGTGTTTTTTTAATTGGTTACCACCCATAAATGAACTACTTTGATTAGAAACACTTCTCATAGAAGTATAAGTGCTTTGTGGTGTTTTCATGATTGGTTATCACCCACAAATGAAGTACTTTGATCAGAAAAACTACACATAGAAGCATAAAAGCTTTGTGGTATTTTCTTGAATTGTTACCACCAATAAATGAAGTACTTTGATTAGAAACACTTTACCTAGAAGCATAAATGCCTTGTGGTGTTTTCTTGAATGGTTATCACCCATAAATTATGTACTTTGATGAGAAACATTTATCATAGAAGTATAATTGCTTTGTGGTGTTTTCATGAATGGTTATCAACCATAAATGAAGTACTCGGATTGTGGTGTTTTCTAGATTGGTTACAACCCAAAAATGAAGTACTCGGATTAGAAACACTTCTCATAGAAGTATAAGTGCTTTGTGGAGTTTTCTTCAATGGTTATCACCCAAAAATGAAGTACGTTGATTAGAAAAACTACTCGTAGAAGCATAGATGCTTTGTGGTGTTTTCTTGTATGTTTATCACCCATAAATGATGTACTCTGAATAGAAACACTTCTCATAGAAGTATAAGTGTTTTCTGTTGTTTTCTTGAATGGTTATCACTCATAAATGAAGTATTTTGATCAGAAACACTTCTCGTAGAAGCATAAATGATTTGTGGTGTTTTCTTGATTGGTTACCACACATAAATGATGTACTTTTATTTGAAACACTTCTCATAGAAGTATAAGTGCTTTGTGGTGTTTTCTCGAATGGTTATCACCCACAAATGAAGTATTTTGATCAGAAAACTTCTCGTAGAAGCATAAATGCTTTGTGGTGCTTTGTTGGTTTGTTACCACCCATAAATGAAGTACTTTGATCAGAAAAACTACTCGTAGAAGCATAAATGCTTTGTGGTGTTTTCTTGAATGATTATCACTCATAAATACTCTGATCAGAAACACTTCTAGTAGAAGCATAAATCTTTTGAGGTCTTTTCTTGATTGGTTACCACCCATAAATGAAGTACTCTGTTTAGAAACACTTAATGTAGAAGTATAAGTGCTTTGTGGTGTTTTCTTGAATGGTTATCACACATAAATGAAGTACTTTGATCCGAAAAACTTCTCGTAGAAGCATAAATACTTTGTGGTGTTCTCTTGATTAGTTACCACCCATAAATGAAGTACTCTAATTAGAAACACTTCTCAGAGCAGTATAAGTGCTTTGTGGTGTTTTCTTGATTGGTTATCACCCATAAATGAAGTACTTTGAACAGAAACACTACTCGTAGATGCATAAATGCTTTGTGGTGTTTTCTTGTTTGGTTACCACCCATAAATGAAGTACTTTGATTAGAAACATATTCCCTAGAAGCATAAATGCTTGGTGGTGTTTTCTTGAATGTTTACCACCCATAAATGATGTACTCTGAATTGAAACACTTCTCATAAAAGTATAAGTGCTTTGTGGTGTTTTCTTGAATGGTTATCACCCATAAATGAAATACTTTGATCAGAAACACTTCTCGTAGAAGCATAAATGCTTTGTGGTGTTTTCTTGATTGGATACCACACATAAATGATGTACTTTGATTAGAAACACTTCTCATAGAATTATAATTGCTTTGTGGTGTTTTCTCGAATGGTTATCACCCACAAATGAAGTATTTTGATCAGAAACACTTCTCGTAGAAGCATAAATGCTTTGTGGTGTTTTCTTGGTTTGTTACCACCCATAAATGAAGTACTTTGATCAGAAAAACTACTCGTAGAAGAATAAATGCTTTGTGGTGTTTTCTTGAATGTTTACCACCCATAAATGATTTACTCGGATTACAAATACTTCTCATAGAAGTATAAGTGTTTTGTGGTGTTTTCTTGAATGGTTATCACTCATAAATTATGTACTTTGATCATAAACACTTTTTGTAGAAGCATAAATGCTTTGTGGTGTTTTCTTGAATGTTTACCACCCAAAAATGATGTACTCTGAATAGAAACACTTCTCATAGAAGTATAAGTGTTTTCTGGTGTTTTCATGAATGGTTATTACCCATAAATGAAGTACGTTGATCATAAACACTTCTCGTAGAAGCATAAATGCTTTGTGGTATTTTCTTGAATTGTTACCACCCATAAATGAAGTACTTTGATTAGAAACACTTCTCATAGAAGTATAAGTGCTTTGTGGTGTTCTCTTGAGTGGTTATCATCCAGAATTGAAGTACTTTGATAAGAAACATTTCTCGTAGAAGCATAAATGCTTTGTGGTGTTTTCTTGAATGTTTACTCCCCATAAATTATGTACTCTGATTAGAAACACTTCTCATAGAAGTATAAGTGATTTGTGGTGTTTTCTTGAATAGTTATCACCCATAAATGAAGTACTTTCATCAGAAACACTTCTCGTAGAAGCACAAATGCTTTGTGCTGTTTTCTTGATTGGTTACCACCCAAAAATGAAGTACTCGGATTAGAAACACTTCTCATAGAAGTATAAGTCCTTTGTGGTGTTTTCTTGAATGGTTATCACCCATAAATGAAGTACTTTGATCCGAAACACTTCTCGTAGAAGCATAAATGCTTTGTGGTGTTTTCTTGATTGGTTACCACACATAAATGATGTACTTTAATTAGAAACACTTCTCATAGATGTATAAGTGCTTTGTGGTGTTCTCTTGAATGGTTATCATCCATAATTGAAGTACTTTGATAAGAAACACTTCTCGTAGAAGCATAAATGCTTTGTGGTGTTTTCTTGAATGTTTACCACCCATAAATGATGTACTCTGATTAGAAACACTTATCGTAGAAGTATATGTGCTTTGTGGTGTTTTCTCGAATGGTTATCACCCACAAATGAAGTACTTTAATCAGAAACACTTCTTGTAGAAGCATAAATGCTTTGTGGTGTTTTGTTGATTGGTTACCACCCATAAATGAAGTACTTTGATTAGAAACACTTTCCTTAGAAGCATAAATGCTTTGTGGGTTTTCTTAAATGTGTACAACCCATAAATAATGTACTCTGATTAGAAACATTTCTCAAAGAAGTATAAGTGCTTTGTGGTGTTTTCTTGAATGGTTATCACCCATAAATGAAGTACTTTGATCCGAAACACTTCTCGTAGAAGCATATATGCTTTGTGGTGTTTTCTTGATTGGTTACCACACATAAATGATGTACTTTCATTAGAAACACTTCTCATAGATGTATAAGTGCTTTGTGGTGTTTTCTTGAATGGTTATCACCCATAAATGAAGTACTTTGATCAGAAACATTTCTCGTAGAAGCATAAATGCTTTGTGGTGTTTTCTTGAATGGTTATCACCCATAAAGTCTGCACTTTGATGAGAAACATTTATCATAGAAGTATAATTGCTTTGTGGTGTTTTCATGAATGGTTATCAACCATAAATGAAGTACTCTCATTAGAAACATTTCTCATAGAAGTATAAATGCTTTGTGGTGGTTTCTTGATTGATTACCACCTAGAATTGAAGTACTTTGATAATAAACACTTCTCGTAGAAGTATAAGTGCTTTGTGGTGTTTTCATGAATGGTAATCACCCATAATTAAAGTACTCTGATTAGAAACATTTCTCATAGAAGTATAAATGTTATGTGGTGTTTTCCTGATTGGTTATCACCCATAAATGAAGTACTTTGATCAGAAACACTTCTCGTAGAAGCATAAATGCTTTGTGGTGTTTTCTTGATTGGTTACCACCCATAAATTAAGTACTCTGATTAGAAACACTTCTCATAGAAGTATAAGTGCATTGTGGTGTTGTCTTGAATGGTTATCACCCATAAATGAAGTACATTGATCAGAAACACTACTCGTAGAAGCATAAATGCTTTGTGGTGTTTTCTTGAATGTTTACTCCCCATAAATTATGTACTCTGATTAGAAACACTTCTCAAAGAAGTATAAGTGATTTGTGGTGTTTTCTTGAATGGTTATCAACCATAAATGAAATACTCTCATTAGAAACATTTCTCATAGAAGTATAAGTGCTTTGTGGTGGTTTCTTGATTGATTACCACCCAGAATTGAAGTACTTTGATAATAAACACTTCTCGTAGAAGCATAAATGCTTTGTGGTGTTTTCTTGAATGTTTACTCCCCATAAATTATGTACTCTGATTAGAAACACTTCTCAAAGAAGTATAAGTGATTTGTGGTGTTTTCTTGAATAGTTATCACCCATAAATGAAGTACTTTGATCAGAAACAATTCTCGTAGAAGCACAAATGCTTTGTGGTGTTTTCTTGATTGGTTACCACCCAAAAATGAAGTACTCGGATTAGAAACACTTCTCATAGAAGTATAAGTACTTTGTGGTGTTTTCTTGAATGGTTATCACCCATAAATGAAGTACTTTGATCAGAAACAATTCTCGTAGAAGCACAAATGCTTTGTGGTGTTTTCTTGATTGGTTACCACCCAAAAATGAAGTACTCGGATTAGAAACACTTCTCAGAGCAGTATAAGTGCATTGTGGTGTTTTCTTGAATGGTTATCACCCATAAATGAACTACATTGATTAGAAACACTTATCATAGAAGTATAAGTGCTTTGTGGTGTTTTCTTGATTGGTTATCACCCACAAATGAAGTACTTTGAACAGAAACACTACTCGTAGAAGCATAAACACTTTGATCATAAACACTTTTCGTAGAAGTATAAGTGCATTGTGGTGTTTTTTTGAATGGTTATCACCCATAAATGAACTACATTGATTAGAAACACTTCTCATAGAAGTATAAGTATTTTCTGTTGTTTTCATGAATGGTTATCACCCATAAATGAAGTACGTTGATCAGAAACACTTCTCGTAGAAGCATAAAAGATTTGTGGTGTTATCTTGAATGTTTACCACCCATAAATGATTTACTCGGATTACAAATACTTCTCATAGAAGTATAAGTGTTTTCTGGTGTTTTCATGAATGATTATTACCCATAAATGAAGTACGTTGATCATAAACACTTCTCGTAGAAGCATAAATAATTTGTGGTGTTTTCTTGAATGTTTACCACCCATAAACGATTTACTCGGATTACAAATACTTCTCATAGAAGTATAAGTGCTTCGTGGTGTTTTCTTGAATGGTTATCACTCATAAATTATGTACTTTGATCATAAACACTTTTCGTAGAAGCATAAATGATTTGTGGTGTTTTCTTGAATGTTTACCACCCATAAATGATGTACTCTGAATAGAAACACTTCTCATAGAAGTATAAGTGTTTTCTGGTGTTTTCATTAATGGTTATCACCCATAAATGAAGTACTTTGATCAGAAACCCTTCTCGTAGAAGCAGAAATGCTTTGTGGTGTTTTCTTGATTGGTTACCACCCATAAATGAAGTACTCTGATTAGAAACACTTCTCATAGAAGTATATAAGTGCATTGTGGTGTTTTCTTCAATGGTTATCACCCGTAAATGAACTACTTTGGTTTGAAACACTTCTCATAGATGGATTAGTGCTTTGTGGTGTTTTCTTGATTGGTTATCACCCATAAATGAAGTACATTGATCAGAAACACTACTCGTAGAAGCATAAATTCATTGTGGTATTTTCTTGATTGATTACTACCCATAAATGATGCACTTTGATTAGAAACACTTTCCCTAGAAGCAAAAATGCTTTGTGTTGTTTTCTTGAATAGTTATCACCCATCAATGAATTACTTTGATGAGAAACACTTCTCGTAGAAGCATAAATTCTTTGTGGTGTTTTCTTTATTGGTTACCACCCATAAATTATTTACTCTGAATAAAAACACTTCTCTTAGAAGTATAAGTGTTTTCGGTTGTATTCTTGAATGGTTATCACCCATAAATGAAGTATTTTGATCAGAAACACTTCTCGTAGAAGCATAAATGCTTTGTGGTGTTTTCTTGATTGGTTACCACACATAAATGATGTACTTTCATTAGAAACACTTCTCATAGATGTATAAGTGCTTTGTGGTGTTCTCTTGAATGGTTATCATCCATAATTGAAGTACTTTGATAAGAAACACTTCTCGTAGAAGCATAAATGCTTTGTGGTGTTTTCTTGAATGTTTACCACCCATAAATGATGTACTCTGATTAGAAACACTTCTCATAGATGTATAAGTGCTTTGTGGAGTTTTCTTGAATGGTTATCACCCATAAATGAAGTACGTAGATCAGAAAAACTACTCGTAGAAGCATAGATGCTTTGTGGTGTTTTCTTGTATGTTTACCACACATAAATGATGTACTCTTAATAGAAACACTTCTCATAGAAGCATAAATGCTTTGTGGTGTTTTCTTGATTGGTTACCACACATAAATGATGTACATTGATCAGAAACACTTCTCATAGAAGTATAAGTGCTTTGTGGTGTTTTCTTGAATGTTTACCACCCATAAATGTACTCTGATTAGAAACATTTCTCATAGAAGTATAAATGTTATGTGGTGTTTTCCTGATTGGTTATCACCCATAAATGAAGTACTTTGATCAGAAACACTTCTCGTAGAAGCATAAATGCTTTGTGGTGTTTTCTTTATTGGTTACCACACATAAATGATGTACTTTGATTAGAAACACTTCTCATAGAAGTATAAGTGCTTTGTGGTGTTCTCTTGAATGGTTATCATCAAGGTTTAAAATAGCGGTTCGCGCGGTTTAGCGGTGGAGGAGTGATTTAGCGTTTAGCGTTTTATCGGTGATAAAACGGTCGATAAACAACCATATCGATATTTATATCATAGTACTTTATTTCAAATGATATTAAGTATAAATTATAATTAATATAATTTGTATGCTTAATTATAGCATATAATAGTAATTTGTTCACAAAATTTATTTTCAAAGTATTATATATAGGTCAATAAATTGAGATTTAAGTTGCTTAATAAATTCTTCATATGAAAATATTATAGGAAATCAAATTTCGTGATTTTTAGAGCTTTCTAGCTATTTTTTAAATATTTTTTCAAAAAAGTCCAGATTTAATACTACAAAAGTGCCATTTCTGAGCTGTTTTTAAAAAATATTTATATATAACAAGAAAGCTCTAAAAATTACAAAATTTTATTTTCTACAATATTTTGATATGAAGAATTTATTGAGCAACTTAAATATCAATTTAATGACCAAATTAAATATAAATGATCGCATAGTACGAAATGGGGTGTACTATGTATATATATATATAAGTCAATAAATTAAGATTTAAGTTGCTCAATAAATTCTTCATATGAAAATATTGTAGAAAATTAAATTTCGTGATTTTTAGAGCTTTCTTGCTATTTTTTAAATATTTTTTAAAAATAGTCCAAATTTAATACTACAAAAGTGTCATTTCTGGGCTGTTTTTAAAAAATAACAAGAAATCTCTAAAAATTACAAAATTTTATTTTCTACAATATTTTGATATGAAGAATTTATTGAGCAACTTAAATATCAATTTAATGACCAAATTACATATAAATGACCTCATAGTACGAAATGGGGTGTACTATGCATATTATTTTAGCCATGCTCTATATTGAATAATTCATAAGCAAGTATATTAGTAGTTTAGAAGCATAAAGAAAAAATGAAAAAGTCACCTAAAACTTGATCTGCTAAAAAAATAACAATTAAACAGCAAAAACAGCTATATCACCACTAAAACCGCTATATCGCCGCTAAAAGGCTAAATCGTGTCTGTTTTATCGGCCGCTAAAACCGTTATATCGCCAAAAACCGCTAAAACCGCATTTTTCAATATATCTTGCGTTATAGCTCCAAAAACCGCTAAATCGCCGTTTTATCGCCGCTATTTAAAAGCTTGGTTATCATCCATAATTGAAGTACTTTGATCCGAAAAACTTCTCGTAGAAGCATAAATGCTTTGTGGTGTTTTCTTGATTAGTTACCACCCATAAATGAAGTACTCTAATTAGAAACACTTCTCAGAGCAGTATAAGTGTTTTCTGTTGTTTTCTCGATTGGTTATCACCCACAAATGAAGTATTTTGATCAGAAACACTTCTCGTAGAAGCATAAATGCTTTGTGGTGTTTTCTTGGTTTGTTACCACCCATAAATGAAGTACTTTGATTAAAAACACTTTTCCTAGAAGCATAAATTATATGTGGGGTTTTCTTAAATGTGTACAACCCATAAATAATGTACTCTGATTAGAAACATTTCCCAAAGAAGTATAAGTGCTTTGTGGTGTTTTCTTGAATGGTTATCACACATAAATAAAGTATTTTGATCAGAAACACTTCTCGTAGAAGCATAAATGCTTTGTGGTGTTTTCTTGATTGCTTACCACACATAAATGATGTACTTTGATTAGAAACACTTCTCATAGATGTATAAGTGCTTTGTGGTGTTCTCTTGAATGGTTACCACCCATAAATGAAGTACTTTGAGAAAAACACTTCTCGTAGAAGCATAAATGCTTTGTGGTCTTTTCTTGTATGTTACCACCCATAAATGATGTACTCTGATTAGAAACACTTATCGTAGAAGTATAAGTGCTTTGTGGTGTTTTCTCGAATGGTTATCACCCACAAATGAAGTACTTTGATCAGAAACACTTCTCGTAGAAGCATAAATGCTTTGTGGTGTTTTGTTGATTTGTTACCACCCATAAATGAAGTACTTTGATTAGAAACACTTTCCTTAGAAGCATAAATGCTTTGTGGGGTTTTCTTAAATGTGTACAACCCATAAATAATGTACTCGGATTAGAAACATTTCTCAATGAAGTATAAGTGATTTGTGGTGTTTTCTTGAATGGTTATCACCCATAAATGAAGTACTTTGATTCGAAACACTTCTCGTAGAAGCATAAATGCTTTGTGGTGTTTTCTTAATTGGTTACCACCCATAAATGAACTACTTTGATTAGAAACACTTCTCATAGAAATATAAGTGCTTTATGGTGTTTTCATGATTGGTTATCACCCACAAATTAAGTACTTTGATTAGAAAAACTACACATAGATGCATAAATGCTTTGTGGTATTTTCTTGAATTGTTACCACCCATAAATGAAGTACTTTGATTAGAAACACTTCTCATAGAAGTATAAGTACATTCTGGTGTTCTCTTCAATGGTTATCACCTATAATTGAAGTACTTTGATATGAAACACTTCTCGTAGAAGCATAAATGCTTTGTGGTGTTTTCTTGTATGTTTACCACCCACAAATGATGTACTCTGATTAGAAACATTTCTCATAGAAGTATAATTGCTTTGTGGTGTTTTCTTGAATGGTAATCACCCATAAATGATGTACTTTGATCAGAAACACTTCTCGTAGAAGCATAAATGCTTTGTGGTGTTTTCTTGAATGTTTACTCCCCATAAATTATGTACTCTGATTAGAAACACTTCTCAAAGAAGTATAAGTGATTTGTGGTGTTTTCTTGAATAGTTATCACCCATAAATGAAGTACTTTGATCAGAAACAATTCTCGTAGAAGCACAAATGCTTTGTGGTGTTTTCTTGATTGGTTACCACCCAAAAATGAAGTACTCGGATTAGAAACACTTCTCATAGAAGTATAAGTACTTTGTGGTGTTTTCTTGAATGGTTATCACCCATAAATGAAGTACTTTGATCAGAAACAATTCTCGTAGAAGCACAAATGCTTTGTGGTGTTTTCTTGATTGGTTACCACCCAAAAATGAAGTACTCGGATTAGAAACACTTCTCAGAGCAGTATAAGTGCATTGTGGTGTTTTCTTGAATGGTTATCACCCATAAATGAACTACATTGATTAGAAACACTTATCATAGAAGTATAAGTGCTTTGTGGTGTTTTCTTGATTGGTTATCACCCACAAATGAAGTACTTTGAACAGAAACACTACTCGTAGAAGCATAAACACTTTGATCATAAACACTTTTCGTAGAAGTATAAGTGCATTGTGGTGTTTTTTTGAATGGTTATCACCCATAAATGAACTACATTGATTAGAAACACTTCTCATAGAAGTATAAGTATTTTCTGTTGTTTTCATGAATGGTTATCACCCATAAATGAAGTACGTTGATCAGAAACACTTCTCGTAGAAGCATAAAAGATTTGTGGTGTTATCTTGAATGTTTACCACCCATAAATGATTTACTCGGATTACAAATACTTCTCATAGAAGTATAAGTGTTTTCTGGTGTTTTCATGAATGATTATTACCCATAAATGAAGTACGTTGATCATAAACACTTCTCGTAGAAGCATAAATGATTTGTGGTGTTTTCTTGAATGTTTACCACCCATAAACGATTTACTCGGATTACAAATACTTCTCATAGAAGTATAAGTGCTTCGTGGTGTTTTCTTGAATGGTTATCACTCATAAATTATGTACTTTGATCATAAACACTTTTCGTAGAAGCATAAATGATTTGTGGTGTTTTCTTGAATGTTTACCACCCATAAATGATGTACTCTGAATAGAAACACTTCTCATAGAAGTATAAGTGTTTTCTGGTGTTTTCATTAATGGTTATCACCCATAAATGAAGTACTTTGATCAGAAACCCTTCTCGTAGAAGCATAAATGCTTTGTGGTGTTTTCTTGATTGGTTACCACCCATAAATGAAGTACTCTGATTAGAAACACTTCTCATAGAAGTATATAAGTGCATTGTGGTGTTTTCTTCAATGGTTATCACCCGTAAATGAACTACTTTGGTTTGAAACACTTCTCATAGATGGATTAGTGCTTTGTGGTGTTTTCTTGATTGGTTATCACCCATAAATGAAGTACATTGATCAGAAACACTACTCGTAGAAGCATAAATTCATTGTGGTATTTTCTTGATTGATTACTACCCATAAATGATGCACTTTGATTAGAAACACTTTCCCTAGAAGCAAAAATGCTTTGTGTTGTTTTCTTGAATAGTTATCACCCATCAATGAATTACTTTGATGAGAAACACTTCTCGTAGAAGCATAAATTCTTTGTGGTGTTTTCTTTATTGGTTACCACCCATAAATTATTTACTCTGAATAAAAACACTTCTCTTAGAAGTATAAGTGTTTTCGGTTGTATTCTTGAATGGTTATCACCCATAAATGAAGTATTTTGATCAGAAACACTTCTCGTAGAAGCATAAATGCTTTGTGGTGTTTTCTTGATTGGTTACCACACATAAATGATGTACTTTCATTAGAAACACTTCTCATAGATGTATAAGTGCTTTGTGGTGTTCTCTTGAATGGTTATCATCCATAATTGAAGTACTTTGATAAGAAACACTTCTCGTAGAAGCATAAATGCTTTGTGGTGTTTTCTTGAATGTTTACCACCCATAAATGATGTACTCTGATTAGAAACACTTCTCATAGATGTATAAGTGCTTTGTGGAGTTTTCTTGAATGGTTATCACCCATAAATGAAGTACGTAGATCAGAAAAACTACTCGTAGAAGCATAGATGCTTTGTGGTGTTTTCTTGTATGTTTACCACACATAAATGATGTACTCTTAATAGAAACACTTCTCATAGAAGCATAAATGCTTTGTGGTGTTTTCTTGATTGGTTACCACACATAAATGATGTACATTGATCAGAAACACTTCTCATAGAAGTATAAGTGCTTTGTGGTGTTTTCTTGAATGTTTACCACCCATAAATGTACTCTGATTAGAAACATTTCTCATAGAAGTATAAATGTTATGTGGTGTTTTCCTGATTGGTTATCACCCATAAATGAAGTACTTTGATCAGAAACACTTCTCGTAGAAGCATAAATGCTTTGTGGTGTTTTCTTTATTGGTTACCACACATAAATGATGTACTTTGATTAGAAACACTTCTCATAGAAGTATAAGTGCTTTGTGGTGTTCTCTTGAATGGTTATCATCAAGGTTTAAAATAGCGGTTCGCGCGGTTTAGCGGTGGAGGAGTGATTTAGCGTTTAGCGTTTTATCGGTGATAAAACGGTCGATAAACAACCATATCGATATTTATATCATAGTACTTTATTTCAAATGATATTAAGTATAAATTATAATTAATATAATTTGTATGCTTAATTATAGCATATAATAGTAATTTGTTCACAAAATTTATTTTCAAAGTATTATATATAGGTCAATAAATTGAGATTTAAGTTGCTTAATAAATTCTTCATATGAAAATATTATAGGAAATCAAATTTCGTGATTTTTAGAGCTTTCTAGCTATTTTTTAAATATTTTTTCAAAAAAGTCCAGATTTAATACTACAAAAGTGCCATTTCTGAGCTGTTTTTAAAAAATATTTATATATAACAAGAAAGCTCTAAAAATTACAAAATTTTATTTTCTACAATATTTTGATATGAAGAATTTATTGAGCAACTTAAATATCAATTTAATGACCAAATTAAATATAAATGATCGCATAGTACGAAATGGGGTGTACTATGTATATATATATATAAGTCAATAAATTAAGATTTAAGTTGCTCAATAAATTCTTCATATGAAAATATTGTAGAAAATTAAATTTCGTGATTTTTAGAGCTTTCTTGCTATTTTTTAAATATTTTTTAAAAATAGTCCAAATTTAATACTACAAAAGTGTCATTTCTGGGCTGTTTTTAAAAAATAACAAGAAATCTCTAAAAATTACAAAATTTTATTTTCTACAATATTTTGATATGAAGAATTTATTGAGCAACTTAAATATCAATTTAATGACCAAATTACATATAAATGACCTCATAGTACGAAATGGGGTGTACTATGCATATTATTTTAGCCATGCTCTATATTGAATAATTCATAAGCAAGTATATTAGTAGTTTAGAAGCATAAAGAAAAAATGAAAAAGTCACCTAAAACTTGATCTGCTAAAAAAATAACAATTAAACAGCAAAAACAGCTATATCACCACTAAAACCGCTATATCGCCGCTAAAAGGCTAAATCGTGTCTGTTTTATCGGCCGCTAAAACCGTTATATCGCCAAAAACCGCTAAAACCGCATTTTTCAATATATCTTGCGTTATAGCTCCAAAAACCGCTAAATCGCCGTTTTATCGCCGCTATTTAAAAGCTTGGTTATCATCCATAATTGAAGTACTTTGATCCGAAAAACTTCTCGTAGAAGCATAAATGCTTTGTGGTGTTTTCTTGATTAGTTACCACCCATAAATGAAGTACTCTAATTAGAAACACTTCTCAGAGCAGTATAAGTGTTTTCTGTTGTTTTCTCGATTGGTTATCACCCACAAATGAAGTATTTTGATCAGAAACACTTCTCGTAGAAGCATAAATGCTTTGTGGTGTTTTCTTGGTTTGTTACCACCCATAAATGAAGTACTTTGATTAAAAACACTTTTCCTAGAAGCATAAATTATATGTGGGGTTTTCTTAAATGTGTACAACCCATAAATAATGTACTCTGATTAGAAACATTTCCCAAAGAAGTATAAGTGCTTTGTGGTGTTTTCTTGAATGGTTATCACACATAAATAAAGTATTTTGATCAGAAACACTTCTCGTAGAAGCATAAATGCTTTGTGGTGTTTTCTTGATTGCTTACCACACATA
>CAXKVX010003430.1:0-21606 GCA_964058865.1 Eleocharis quinqueflora | reverse complement strand
CCCGCACAGACCCACAAATTTTGAATTTTTTTTGGAGGGATGCGATTTGGACCGTTGGATTTTGATCCAACGGTTCTCAAAATCTCCAAGGTGTATGACGAAATGAAAGGTACATATTTATTTCAGTTTTTTCAATTTGAATTATATTTAATTTTACTTACTAGTTACTAATACTTACATTTACTTATATATATATATATGTATATATATTTACTTTCAGTTAATAATACTTATAATTTCACATATAATATATATTTATTTCATTTTAGTTATTCATACTTATATATATATTTAATTTCTATTACTAATACTTATATATATATTTTTTAATGTAGTTTTGGAGCTCACCGATCCGCACATCGCTCCAATTATAGCCGCTATGAGGGAAAAGTTCCTAAAATATTGGGAACAAGTTCCAAAAGTTACAATTATTGCAAATGTCCTTCATCCGAGCTACAAGTTGTATTATGCGGTAAAAATGTTATTTAAATTCAAGACACATTTAGATTTGCCGAGGGGAACCGAGGAGCCCGAGGTACGAGCTTTGATTGAGGACATGTTTTCTCACTACAACAATCGAAGGAATACCGCACAATCTATAGCCTCTTCATCTACGTACACTAGGTATATTTTTTAATTGCAAATTTTAATTACTTGTATTTAAACTACAACTTAAACTAATCTTTTACTAAATATATCTATTGTACTTACTAAATATATTTTTTTAATTTCTCAATAGGAGTAATAGCCGAAGTGCATTACTACTCGAATTAGATGACAATGACAACAATGCTCCCCCAATTAACACAAACGAATTACAAAGCTATTTAGCATTACCATTGATGCCGGACGAAACCGATGTTCTAGATTATTGGAGAAAGAATGCAAATCTTTTTCCGACTCTATCTTTGATGGCACGTGACATTTTCGCCATTCCTATGTCAACCGTGCCATCGGAAGCTTGTTTTAGTTCGGCAAATCGGATTCTCACGGATAAAAGGTATAATTTCTTTACTTCTTATTTATTTTCATAATTATTCATTTTTCACTTATTTCTTTTTCTTTTGAATAAAAGGAGCCGGTTGGGGGCAAAAGTTTTTGAGCGACTCGTATGTCTAAAGGATTGGATTGATGCGGATGATCATCTACAAGGCTTTGGCCTTCTATATCAAGAAGAGAATATGGACGGTGTTGATAATCAAGAGAGTACCGATACCACGGAAAATAATACGGACGATGAATTTGACCCCCATGGAGATGACGAGCTTTGGTATATGAGACGATTCAACGATCTACAAATATAAATTTGGTTTGAATATTTCATTATTCAATTTTTTCCTAATCATTAAATATTTTTTACTTCATCTAAATCTTTACTAACAAAAAAAAAAGTTAGAACTCCGCCTATGTTATTTTTTTAACATGAAAAAATAATAACATAGCCGGTCTCAAGCCCGGAATAAAGGAGGAGAGTAACTTTTTTTTTGAAGTAATTTGCTTAAGAAGTTACATTATTGAAAAAATAGTTCATATTTTTTTTTCCGATTTTGCATCCTTTTTCATACAAAGTGTGCTAATAAAAAATATGTTTCTAATTAAAAAAATTCACATTTTTAAACTCATAATTTTTAAAAGAAATATACTCTTCACTTCTTCATTCACAAATCACAATTCACATCTTTTATTAGTTTACATGCTTTCAAATAGTTTCATATTTTATTCCTATTTTTATGCCTTTTTAAAATTTTATGATATCTTTAAATTTTCTTCATATTAAAAATTAAATTATTTTTTTCCAGATTTAATATTTATTTTTTCGAATTTTAATCTAATTTTTAATTCCTTTCTTGTGATTTTTTATGTTTCTCAAGAGTTTTTAATTAATTAATCCGATTTTCAAGTTTTTAAACCATTTTTTATATCTTTAAATTTTTTTCTTAATAAAATTAATATATATATATATTTTTTTCCATATTTAATACTTAATTTTCCCGATTTTCAATTAAATTTTTAACTCATTTTGGCATTTTTTTTAATTTTTAAATGTTTTTTACCTCATTTTCTCAATTTCCCAGATTTAAAAAAATTTCTGTTTTTTTAAATAATTTTTTTATTTTTTAAACAAAAATTGGTTCAAAAACCCGCGTCCGAGGGTCCCGTCCGCCGACCCGTGGGACCCGTCCCGACCCGTCCCGGGTCAAGGGCGGGCTTTCGGAAATTTTTCCGAACGCGCCCGTCGGAACCCGCCCGTGAAAACCCGTTGACCCCCGCCGTCCGTGAGTTGACCGGACCCGTGGGACCCGTAACTGTTCATCCCGGGTCCCGGCCCGGCCCGTCTAGCACAACACTAGATCCAACCACTGCACTTCTGAGTTCTGACTTCTGACCCAATTAAATCCCTATTATATTTATCCCAAAATCTGACATTCCTATCCATCAAATTTGTCCAATTTTGGATTTTTTAAGTACCAAAGTGCAAAGGGGTTCTGAGTTCTGACTTCCTAAAAATAGTTAGAAAGTGATGTAACATAAATTAGGTTTTCACTTTTTCCTCTGCTTCCCTGTGTGGAATTCTCATACAGTGCCAGAATAGTGATCTTGGAAATTCTCTATGCATGTCATAAAAGCATCAATTCCAAAATTGAATTCATATAAAAGAAAGAAACAAAGAGGCAACTTCCTAAGAATTGATTGACAGTTTAGGTATAACTGAATCCTGATGAACTTGAAATGGGGACCAAATTAAAGAATGGCAATTAGTGAGGGATGAATTAAAGTTGAATCATCAACTTGAAACATGTGGTAGTGTTTAGCTACTAGAGATGATATAATTATGTTTATTTTTGGTATCAAACTCAACCCTATTCAAATACAAAAAATGACACTATAACAAAAAAGATACATTGGTAAAAAGTGAAAGATTTCTTTGTTGCCTTGAAATTTTTGTTAGCAAGAATATGATTTGACTACTTTTGTTATAAATCAAAATCAACTTTTTTTTTTAGGAGTAGGCTTAGCCTACAATAATTTTTATTAAACAAAAAAAGTACATATATGAAAAGAAGAGAAAAAAACCATGAATTACAAGCACGCAAAACTATATCCTATAAATAAAGATAAAAAAAGACGTCGTCGCAACGCGTCGACCACCTTAATGACCTAAATTCATCGAACCTCTGAAGACTAGTACTATCCAAGAGCGTCGTACCGTCTATCCGCCGATCTTGAACATTTGTATGTAGAAGAAACGGCCACCCTCTATATCCTTTCTCTTGTAAATTCTCTCTTTATTCGCCCGCAATTTGTAACAGGAGAACCCATGCAAATCCGCCTAAGCGATATCCAAACTCGCCCAACCAATCCTCCAATAAATTGCTAATTTCGAGATCAAACAAATGATCTAATGAGAAGGCACCATTGCCAACCCAAACAAAAGAGTGTATACCGGAGGCCAAAAATCCCGATCTAACGATCTAATCCTTCGTCCACACATGAACGAAAACATCATCAATACAACAATTCCAAAGTTTTTCCCGAAACAACATAGTCGTCAACAAAAAAAACCCCATAAAAGAGGAAGAGAGATGATTTACGTACAGATCTATCCTTCCAATCGCCGGTTCGACAAAGACGAGTGGAAAATCTTTTCCCTTTCTGTTTATGTGCTTGTAACTCGAATAGAATCCCGAGCCGTAATTTGTTAACTCGAACAGACTCCCGACTCAGTTCACGATGGTACCATCTGTTGTTCGGTATCGGATGTATTATCCTTGATGCGGCTCGACTATCCTTGCACGAGATCTCGTAGGCGAGACTCGCTTCAGCCACGACGAGCATCGATCGACGTCACAAGAGCTCCCATTGACTGACCTCAGCCACCCGAGCTTGCACTTGCCGTGACCAATCTCCCTTGACGAGACCAGCGTCAGCCACCACGGACCCCTCCTTGTCAGAGCCGATGTCACCAACGATCATGGTGTGAGATGTTGCTCTTCACGACGGACAGGATGACGAGAATGTGCTCTCCACGACGATACGAGGTTCATCAGCTGTTTTATGTCCATGTCTGTCCTGGTTGTCGGAGAAATGAAAAATAAAATGGAGAAGATGAAAGAGGGGAGGAGGAAGAGGAGGAGACAGGAGGGTCGCGCAGAGAGGCAGAAGGGAGAGGAGGAGGCGGGGCGACCTCTCCGCCTAGGTTTTCAGTTTTTTTTTTCCTTCTCCAAATCAAAATCAACTAAATCAACTTGAATTGCATTTTATTGATTAGAATCAACCTCTTTAATTCATTCTAATTACACTTTCAGTAATTCAAGTTTGGATCTAGTAACTACTCATACAATTTTATCTCCTCCTGTTTAGCCACTTTTTAAATTTTTCTGTAGCTTTATTATTAGTTCGCAACTTCGTATGTACAATTTTGATTTGAGATCAGATCTTGGGTTTTGAAATGGAGCCCATCAATTAGACACGACATCACACCTCAAGGACCACATTTGCCTCCTTATTTATTTATTTATTTATTATTTATGTATTATTTATTATTTATTTTTGCTCTTTTGGCGTTTTTATCGCTCTCTTGTTGGTTGTGATTCTTATCTTTACCCACTGTAAATTCGGAACGGGATCTAGTGTTGCGCGGGCCGGTGTAGCGTAGCACTTGAACCGTTCGATTTTTACTGATTACATCAAAATTCGTATCAAAGTATAAAAGTACTCTATAGCAGATTCGAGTCCCTGTAAATTCCACACACCCAGGAACAAAATTCTGATAAACCTTTTCCTTTTTTTTTAGATTGTTATAGTATCTCTTTAATAGAACTATCTGTTGATAATGGAAACTAACAAAAAGAAAGAAATCTATGTAATTGGATTTATTTTAGAGTTAATTTTTGTACAGGTGTAAAAAAAATACAAGGGATTTATAAAATTTTGTGGGCACGGAAGGGTTGTGAAAAATAAAAAAGGCTAGTGTTAATTTTTACAATGAGATTGATAATTTTGTGAGAATTACAAGAATGGTTCATATGATGTCGAAAATAATTAATTTTATCAAACAGTGCTCAAAAAATGTATTCCCTGAATAATATAGAAAGAAAAAATTATTAAAACGAATTATTATATTTTTATTACAAATCCATCAATTTAGATCACGCCTAATGTATCTTCTAAATATCTTGTCTAAAATCTTCAGATTTGGCATGGATTGATTCAGACTTAAGCTTAAAAATCAACATCATATCTTTCTTGTCTTCTTGAGATCATATTGTGATTGTATTAGGTTGAGGCAATAGGAAATGGTTTTAAGAATTTTTTTCTGTCTAACTCTAAAAAAAAAAAAAAAATTACATTTATGATTCTGTTTTCAAACATTTGACAGTCATGGCTCTATTTTTCTGCGTTCAGCGTTCAGACTAAACACATGCGTTCACGCTGAAAAAACAAACAACAAAAATAATTAAGTATGATGCAAAATTTCAAATCTGCGTTCACGTCTAAACGCCGCATCAGGCAATGTTGTGAGAGACACGTCTGGACGCACGTTCAGACGCTACATTCAGACGTGAACGCAGATTTCAAAAGTACTTGGTATTTTTTTTTGCTTCGTAAACTCGGGTGACCTCTATTTCTGAAGGCATGCGTCCAGAAAACACTTTAGAACGCTGAACGCAAAAAATTAGTGTCATGACTGTCAAATATTGAAAGTAAAGTCATAAATGTAATTCTTATTTTCACAAGAATCAGACAGAAAAATAAATTCTGATTTTAATTACGTAGCATTGACGCTTCTTCGGGTGAGAAAGCAATAGCTTCATAATTGAACAATCAACGAAATTGAATAACCATGGATAAAGTAAGCCTCCATTTTAAGTCGGTACAAAAAGCCCGGGGACCACAACATGAAATTCATATTAAATTTGTAAAAATGGTAGCTTTGTTTTTACTTTTTACAGAGGGGGTAAATTAAAGGGAGCATTTTGATGGAGTACGCAAAGAACCATCAGCTATTATATATCGTCGCAAAATTAAAAAAGGCCACATGGCCAGCCCATAAAGGTAGGTTGCTTCTTCTACCTTGACAAAAATGAATGTAATAACTATTATTATGTTTTTTTTTATTCGTTGCCCGTAGGCTTACAACACACTCACAAAAAAATTAGAAAACAAATTTGATAAATCCCCCTAAAATTGCCTCTACTCTACCGAGGCTTGAACCCCAGACCTCCTCCATGGAGATCTTGTGTCTTACCACTACACTAGATAGGATTTGACAACTATTATTATGTATAAGCAAATGTTAGATGCATATATATATATATATATATATATATAGACTAGGATGTTTCATGGAGCATCAAATTTCTAATAATTCACATCGTATTTCTAATTTTAAAATTCCAACGACCGATTTGAACCGTTGAATATGATATACATATTGAAATCTACTTGGAGATTGAATTTTACATTTTTTGAATTTTTTTGCTACTTTTAGAGAGGTAGAAAAATTGCAAGTTTTGTTGGTTCAGAAACCGTTTGATTAGCAATTTTTCTACCTCTTTAAAAAATAGCAAAAAAATTCAAAAAAAATGTAAAATTCTCATATTCAACGGTTCAGATCGGTCATTGAAATTAACAAATAGAAGATAATGGATGTGGAGCACGAGGTGTTTGATGCTCCATGGAGCACTCCAGTCTATCTCTCTTTATATATATATATATATATATATATATCTAACTCCTTTCCCTTGACTCTTTGTTTTCACTCCTTACACGTCAAGCAACCAGATTTTTGGGTATTAGTCAGAACTGAATTAACACACATGAGAATATGAGATATACCGGAAACAAAATGTGCAGTATCAAAGCCCTGAAATTTAGGTATTAAATTGTTAGATCTAGATCTGGTAAACTCTTGAATCAAATTTAGGTATTTAATAATATGTGTTATTTCTAACATAATAAAATAAATAGTTATAGTGATGGTATAATATAATGTGGATAATTATGATAATATAATTATTTTAAATATATATTTATATTAATATAATAATAGTAATAAAGTAAAAATATGATAAAATAATAATATATTGTATTATCTAAACTAATACAATAAAAATAATATTAGTGACAATATAATATAATGTTAATAATTATGATAATGACGACGACAATGATAATAATAATAACAATATCTATAAAGTAAAAAGTATAAAAAATGATACTAATAACAATAATATGTTATTTTCTAAAATAATAAAATAAAAATAATATTAGTAATGGTATAATACATAATAATAAACATTTTTCTACGATCGAAATACCGTATTCTACCTATGGGTTAGAATAACGATTTTGCTATTTTGAACATATTAAGATCCAATTGGAAAAAAAATAAGTTGGATAACAGTGCATTATCTCGGAAGAATGATATTCCAAGGGACACAAAACGAGCCAATGTTTTTGTACTTTGTTCAATAAAATAGTACAATTATTTTAATTTGAATTCATGTGCTAAACATAAGTATAACTATATAGTTAAAAATTAAATTAAAGAATAAACAAAGCCAGTTCCTGAAAGAACAATACTAAGAGGACTTGAATTCTATTATTCTGAATTAACCCTGATAACAAAATCTTAAGGATGCAAAATATAATATTCATGTCAATAAGGTGAATGCTTGAAATTGTTGCTCAACTATTATGTTAAATGAATTAACAAGGTACATATATAATTAACTTTCATATTCCACTATAACTTAGAAGATCATCAATATATCTAGAAAAATAAACAAATCCTTCAAACAGATTCTTCAAAAAACCTTATTATATTGGTAGATTCTTCAATTTCTTGAATACACCTTTATTAATTTTTTCAATTAAAACATTTTTATGACGTGTGATTGGCAACGTCTTCAATCTCACTTCACTACGCAATTTTTATTTTTGAAACAATTTTATAATACTCACGACAAAAATCTGTTTTTTTTTTTTCTTCAAATTAATTTCTCGCTACGCTTCTCAAGGTAGCTTGCATTTTCAACAATCTTAGAATATTTACTCTGATTTTGTTTCCAAAGAAATAATAATTGTCTAAATTAATTCCAAGGTAATTGAGTCCATCAAATTAAGCATAAGTAAATAGATCGAGATGATCTAATTATATATACGTGTTTTTTTGTTGACTATTAGTTAGACAACTTTTTTTGCTTTCACGTCATCATGTGTTTATCTTCGTAGAAAGGTAATCATACTGAGAAATGTCAAAGTCGCTTCCTTTGAATATAAAAGACTAGTTGTGGTCAAAATTAGCATTTGAAGTTTCAAACTAATAATTATTTCAACACGTATTTACAGGATTTTTTTATTTGAGAAGTGTGAAATTTAAATTATAAAAATTATGAACATTTTGAATATTTAATTATGAGGTTGGAATTTTACTCTTTTTAAAAAACACTGTCCCTAATTGCTTATTTTTATAATAGAAATGAGAAATAAAAATTTGAATATCCATCAATTTAGGATATGAGTACTTTCAAACTCACATCCATCTATTTCCGAGATTTAAGTCTCTATCCGTTAAGAACCGGATATTTATATCCTAATTTTTTATTTTTTTTCTAATTGAAAATGTATATGAAGTGGGATTATTTAGGCCCTCCAGAATTTCTCGAAATTATTTTTATTTATTATTTTTGCGTATGAGGTGAATTTTGTTATTATTTCGGCCATCCTGAATTTCTCGAAATTCTTTTATAGTACTTAATTTTGGTACATATTTGATTTGAAATTATATACGCAGTGCTAAAAAAAAGAAAAAAAAACACTGCTGAGCATCAGGGGCGGATCCGAAGGCTATTTGTCTATTTTAGTCCGGGCACTAAGGTTGAGATCAAGCCTGGACACAAATTCTTTAAAACACACTAAAATATCATTAAAAGTTTATTTTACTAAAAAAATAATTAAGCGTTTTTGAAAAATCAAACCCTGACACTTGTTCGAACTTGCTCATGAATAACTCCGCCTCTAGTGAGCATGCCAACAACGTTTCCTTCTTTCACATTGCATGACGCATGATGTAGCATATATGCATGCATGGCACTAATAAGTCACCAACTCACAATCAAGGACACGTTACAATATTCCTCTATATATCTCCTCACTCTACACCAATTTCCTCCCAACCGTTTGACCAGGATCCAACGAACTAACTAGATTTACATATATATATATATATATATATATATATATAGCTAGCGTGGCCTGGCTCAAATTGTTACATCTCCGATAGATCAATCTCTTGGCAATTTCTATTCCAAGTATCAAGGTCAATCTCATTTTTTATTTTTTATTTTTCAGGACTATATATATAATAATAATAGGTTGGGATAAATTTGAAAATCACCAACAACAAATCTCACATGTTGCGGTGCAAATAATGCCACCACAAACTCGCAAAAAATTAAAAAGTAGTGGAGGTTAGAGAATAGAGATCCTGCTGTCTGAATTAGTGCTACCTCATAAATTTTGCAAAATACGAATAATGTAATAAAAAATAATGTTGTAGCCAATAAGGCATGGTCAATTCATGAAAATTTATCAGAATTATGAAATGAAAAAGAGAGCATGAAAATGAAATAAAAATTCCTCGCGTGTATCTGTATCGTACGGTGGGCCCGACACCTGTTACATTTTTATCACCAAAGACCAAGTCTAAACAGAGATTACAACCAGGAACTGCCATAACGTCATGCCAAGAGAACATGATTCTAACAGAACGTGTACATGGACCCGGAGCACCACCGTATGTCGTAAAAAATAACATCACGACTATTGATGAACCGAAGCGACAAGAGGCACCGACACCTACACCGACACCAACCCCAACAGCTGGATCCGTTATACATACAACGAGAACCCGGAATTAGTAGCCGTAGATTTGCCTACGGCTTTTCACCTCAAAAAAAAAAAAAAGTAGACGTAGATTCAAAATGCAGAGGCACTCTCAACTCTAATTTTTTAATAATAAAAATTAAATTAATTAATTAAATTTAAATAGAAAGATTATAAAAGCTTTATAAATGAAAAAAATCGGTATTGACAAAGGACAAGAGACCAATCCTGACCTTTCACTTTTTTAAATTTTGTGCATCTTTTTTTTATTTTTTATTAATAAAAACATTATTACTTTAATTTATGAGTTAGATTATATTTAGATATTTTTGTAACAACTTTGGCTATGCTAATCGAGATCATAAATAGTTTATTTCTATCGTCGCAAGTAATCGAGTTGTAGGTATTCGAGTCTACTTTCATCGCGTCGAGTCTGATTTTCGATCGAATAAACAAGCAATTCAAAATTACTTCAGATGCAAACTTATGATAAAATGACTAATTAAGACATAAGTTGAACATCAAGTCAAATTTGAGATGCACATTATTTCGATCTCAAATTAGACTCGACGGAATAGAAGTAGGCTCAGATATCTACAGGTCATGGCTTGTGACGAAAAAAAGTTAATTACGATCCTGACGAGCGTAGATGAAATTGTTACAAAAAATATTAAGTATGATTAGCATTTTTTTCTACAAACTTCAGCTATGCTCGTCGAGACCGTAATTAGTCTTTTTTATTGTGGCAAATCATCGAGTTGTAGATATTCGATTCTACTTTCATCGCGTCGAGTCTGATTTGCGATAAGAGAAATGAGCAATTAAAAAATGATTCAGATGCAAACTCATGATAAAAATGACTAATTAAGACATAAGTTGAAGATGGAGTCAAATTTGATATGCACATTCCTCCGATCGCAAATTAGACTCGACGCGGTGGAAGTAGACTCAAATATCTACAGGTCGATGGCTTGCGACGATAAAAAAAAGTTAATTACGATTTCGACGAGCGCAACTGAAGTTGCTACAAAAAAATATTTGGTATGATTAGCATTTTTTACAAACTTCAACTACGCTCGTTGGGCCGTAATTAAGTTTTTTTATTGTCGCAAGTCATCGAGTTGTAGATATTCAAGTCTACTTTCATTGCGTCGAGTCTGATTTGCGATCGAAGAAACGAGCGATTCAGAATTGAGTCCGACACGAACTCATGATAAAAATTACTAATTAAGACATTAGTTGAAGATTGAGCAAAATTTGATATGTACATTCCTCCGATCGCAAATCAGACTCGACGCGGTGGAAGTGGACTCAGATATCTACATTTTGATGACTTGTGACGATAAAACAACTTAATTACGATCTCGACGAACACAACTGAAGTTGTTACAAAAACATATCTAAATACAACCCAACTCATGAATTAAAATATTAATATTATCCCTATTTTTTAATAATAAAATATTCACATATAACCTGAAAAAATAAAAAATAACATTTATAAGTGCCCACCAAATGCATGAGTCTAAATAACACGTACGAACGCAAATTATAAATAGAGTTATTATCATTAAATATTTGAATATAGGGTCATAGATGTTATTTTTATTTTTTTTAAGTTTGTTATAGAAATAGTTCATATTAAAATCGAAAATCAAATGAATTTTTCTTTTTTATGGAGGTGTTCGCAATACTGATATTTTCTATTTTTCGATCTTTTCAAATACTCTTTCTGTTTTAAAATAATTTATTTATTTTATTTCTAACAATAAAAAAATCGACAACTCTCAAGTCTCAACCAACACACCGTTGCGGATCCGGGTCTATCATCCAACAAAATCGGATCTGATGCTACGCGAGACGGTATAGCGCAACACCTGGATCGTCGATTTTCACTGATTGCATCAAGATTTGTGCCAAAGTATAAATGCCTCCTGATTTTCATCGCTGACGGTCGATCCCGAAATTGACAGTCGATCCAGACCGTTCATTTTTTGTAGTGCGGTACTGCGCTACAGCAGATTCGGGTCCATCATCCAACCCATAGGATTTGGGTCCGAATTATTTGTTCTTTTTCTCTTTACACTTTTTCAAGCGTTAAGACAGTCGAGTTCGTATCTGCTGTTATTCTTGGGGATAACAGGACTCTGTTATTCTCTGATCCGACCGTCAGAATTTCACGCAGATGAACGTATGACACAAATGAACTGCACGGAACCCGATGTATTATATATTTTAACCGTTAAAAAAAAAATAGACGGTCAGATTTAAAAAAAAACAGAAGCTGTTATCTCTCCGAATAAAAGCAGATATGAGCCACGCAAAGAAAGCCGTGGCGAGTTGGTGGGCCCACACACCTTCACCACACGCTTTTCCCACCTCCCCACTCCTTATCCGTTATCTCCTACCTCACGCCGTTATCTCTCTTGGTATCGCTCTGCCACGTGTCATTTAACGTGACGGCACTAACCACGTGTCAATTTTTCGTGGTCCACAGCTGACGGACCTTCTTTTCTGGAAGTAGCTAATATTGCAACTAAATAAAATGTAACCGAGAATAATTTTAATGGAATAGGAAATGCTTGGAGACTTATTCTCATCCGAGTTTGTTCTACCAAATAAAATTATATAATTTTCAGATGAAAAATAAATTAATTTCCCGTACTAATAATTATAAATTTTCAATTGACAAATGACTCATTTTAACAGTAAGCATTTTCCTTCTCATCTCCAATCAACATTCCGTATTTGACACAGTACCTTTATAAATCACTTATTTTCTTGACTTGACAACTGCTTGTCTTCTAGCTTCTGCCGTAGAAAATAACAAGTAGATGTGATCAATACGTATTGTTACTCTTAAATATTTTTTTGTGTTTTGTTTTCCAGAAAGGAGGTAGTAGTTATCACAGATATTTTCTTACAGAAGTTTGATTTTTTTTATAGTAAATATTTTAACAACGAATATCAGATCCTGTAGAACATTTCTAGAATATGCATCTGTGCTGAGTCATCTCGTCGTGTAAACATTTTAAACAACTTGGAAAAGTATATTTTGAATAAAAAATTATTTCGTTAAAATTATTTTAAAATTATTTTATTATATTTTTCATACTTTTAAGCATGGACGAAGCCACTTTATGCTAGGGGTGGCAATTTCCTACCCCTGGTAAAAAAAATCGAAAATATACCTCTATTATTATACTATTTTTAATACAAATTGTATAAATATTCTTGATATTTGAAATAATTATAAATTTATGACAAAAATTTGGGTACTTCAAAAGATGAGTGTACTGAATATCCGACTCATCAGGACCGTTCAATTTATCGCGATTGGTGAAAAGTAGTTCTTTGAAAAACACAAAAAAAATTAAAGTGAATCATTTTTCACCAATCTCGATAAATTGAACAACTCAAATAAATTCGAATGAAAGCCGGGCACCACACTAAATATTGATATCAATACAATAATCACATCAAAATTGTTAATATCTAACAATGTGAGTCAATAATGACAAGGGCGGATGTAGGTACACCCAGGAGGGCAAGTGCTCATATTGAACAAAAATTTACAAAATAATTTAGTGTATTTGTGCGATTTTTCAAATTTTTTTGCGAAATAACCATGTATATTTGAAAATCTGTGTTATTTTGCCTCCCCTGAAAAAAAAATTATAAATCTTGCCTCCCCTCACAAAAATCCTGAATCCGTTCCTAAATAATGAAATGATTAAATCTTTTCATGAAGTTAGAATATCAACAACAACAACAAAACTTTTGTTTCCTTACAAATTGGGACAAGCTGGAGATGAAATCCAATCAAAGAAACATTCAAATATCAAATTTCTTAAAATAAAATGAGGGACGATGTCTCTCATTTTTGTGGAAATATAATATGTTTAGTGTCAAATTTATATTTTTTGTATATTAATGTTCTTAAAAATATATATATACTTAGACATTAAGAATACTACAGACTTGCAACAAAAATGAGGGATATTGTCCCTCACTTTTAGTGACTAAATCCCTCGTTGCATATTGTAGTAGTATTGTGATACATCACAAAAACATAGAAAACTTCTGATATACATGCAATGAGGAGGTGTTTCTATAATCGAAGAGCTATGCATCGTAGCTTATTAATCAAATAAAATTTTGAACTCAAAATTATACTGTTGAAACATATATATGGTTGGCAAATCAAGGAAAAGGACCATAAGAGGTAGAAAAGTGGTAAGAATAAAATAGTGTGATTTTGGAATAGTGGTAGAAGAAGGCATTCTTGACTATTCGGATGAGCGAATTTGTCGTTTGGCAAGTGTCAATTGGAATAGTAGAAATGCTGATAATTATGATAATAATAATGATGATGATATAATATAATAATGATAACAATAATAAACTAAATAATATAATAAATTAACAATACTATGCATTATTTTCTAAAATAAATAAAAATCATAATACTGATGATGATAATAATAATGATAGTAAAATACCAATAATAATGACTAATAACATAATAGTAATAATGATAATATAAAAATATAATAATTATTGATATTATAATAAAAATACTAATAAAGTAACGATAAAATATAATATAAAAATATTAATAACGATAATAATGATAACAATTATTATTAATTATATAATACAATAAAATATTATTAATTTAATATAATACAACATAATAAAATAATAACGATAATTATAGTAATAATAATATAAAAATTATATAATAATATGCATTGTTATAAATAATAATAAATAATAGTAATTATTAATATTATTTTAACAATACATATAATATAATAAGATAGTATATATATAATTTACTAAAATATTGCTAATTACAAATATAATACAACATAATAAAATAATAATGATAATTATAGTAGTAATAATAACAAAAATGTAAATATTATAATAATATGCATTATTTAAAATACTGAAAATAATAATAAATATTAATTATTAATATTATTTAATAATAAGGTTAATATAAAAATAATAAATTATATATAATATTTTAAATATTATTAATTACAAATATAATACAGCATAATCGAATAATAATGATAATAATCACACTAATATAAAAATTATAATAATATGCTTTATTTCCAAATAATAATAATTAAAAGTAGTACTAATATTATTTTAATAATAAAGATAATATTATAAATTAATTATTATAAATTATGTATAATATAATAAAATATTGTTAATTACAAATATAGTACAACATAATCAAATAATAATGATAATAATCAATAATATAAAAATTATAATAATATGCATTATTTTAAAATAATAAAATGATAATAATAATTAACAATAATTATTATTAATATTATTTTATTAATAAAGATAATATAATAACATTATTAATAATAATAAATTATATATAATATACTAAAATATTTTTAATTACGAATATAATACAACATAATCGAATAATAATGATAATAATCACAATAATATAAAATTATATAATATACATTATTTTAAAATAAAAAATCATAATAATAATAGTTAATAATAATTATTAATATTATTTTATTAATAAAGATAATATAATAATATTAAATATAATAGTAAATTATATATAATATACTAAAAAATTGTTAATTACAAAAATAATACAACATAATCAAATAATAGTAATAATAATAATATAAAATTATATAATCTGTATTATTTTAAAATAACAAAATAATAATAATTAACAATAATTATTAATATTATTTCAATAATAAAGATAATATAATAATAATAACAATAATAATAATAATGTATATATAATATATTAAATTATTAATTACAATGCAAATTTGGTTGCTTAGTCATACGAAACAGTGTATTGCGGTATTCCATCTATATGGTGGTATACCGAAATAGCTTTTTTACCTCTATTTTATTCTTTCAAAATGCGTTTGGCAAAATCATATTGTTGAAATAAGCCTCTATTATGGTATTCCATCCAAATGTGGTGTTGCCAAATAATATGAATATATATATATATATATATATATATATATATATATATATATATATATATATATATATATAGAGAAAGAGAGAGAGTGAAATGCTACGGTGCATTACGAAGCCATAATTAGTTTTTTATCACACTCAAATTTCAAATAAGAAAATTTGAAACAATCGATCCAAACCGTCCAATGTGATCTCCATATTGAAATCTCACTAGAGACCAAAATTTTCATTTATTAGAATTTTTTTACTACTTTTTAGAGGTGTATGAAATTTTGTTGATATACTAATGTCTGGACCATCCAATATGGTTCATTTTGCACCCCTCTAAAAAATAGTAAAAAAATTTCGAAAAAATGAAAAATTTAGTTTATAGTAAGATTCCAATATTGAGATCACATTAAACGATTTGGATCGATCGTTTGAATTTTATAATTTAAAATTTAAACGTGATGCCAAAACTAATCTTGGCTTCGTAATGCACCATAGCATATATATATATCTCTCTCTCTATATATATAGAGCAAGGTTACGGTGCTTGGCCAAGCACCGAGCCTCCCGTGCTTGGGCGTTGTTACAGCCTATCTGGGAGATAGCCCGTATGTGTTCTTGGGTTGAAGTAGGTGGAAAGCAATTAACCGGGGAGGTTAACTGCCTATCTCTTGAGTTGTGAGTTTTGCTATTGTGTTGTGTTCTCTAGAATCTGATCCCCCTTCCTCTTGGACGGAGGTGTATTTATACCGATACTGTTGGTTTGTTCATGGTCTCAATCGTGGGTAGTTATTTAGATCGTGCCGTAGTGGTGTTATACTTAAGGCGGTTTAATCCGGATACTATTTTAAGACATGTCCTTTCGGTTAAGTTTCTATCAGGAGGCACTGTTTATACACGTGATCTATTTCGGGTACTTGCAGGCCTTTATGGACCCTTCCGGGAAGTACTGGGTCTTTCCTGATTTTGGGCCTTTGGCAAAAGTAAATGATCGGTCCGATCCGTTGAAAATATTTTCCAAACTAATACAGACTTAAAGACCAAATTTTATATATTTTTTATTTTTTCTACTATTTTATCGAATTGATTGAAAATTGAATGACTGTTAATCGTTAGATAAATAAAATTTTCAACATATATATATGTATATATATAGAGAGAGAGAGTGTGTGCGTGTGTGTTAGGCACAGTGCCTACGATGCTTGACCAAGCACAGTGCTTACGGTGCTTGAGCATCAAATCCACATATGGATAGTTAAAATTTTGATTTAAGATGCTCATTAGTTTCTTTATATCAAAATTTTCTCATATACAAAATTTTTCTGCTTTTAGAGTTTTCAAAGTACGTGTTTTGGATTTTAAAGATGACTCCCAAATAGTAATAAAATAATCAATATTTATGCATAAAAGTAGGACATTTAAAAAATTCGAAATACGTACTAAAAAAACTATAAATAGAAACTTTCTGTATTCGTAGAGATTTTGAGATCAATAAATTATTTAGCATGATAAATCGAAATTTTAGCCGTTCATTTTTTTAGATTTGTTTTCCAAGCACGGGAGGCGCTGTGCCTGGCCAAACATTGTAGCCTAATTATATATATATAATCTGGCTACTGTGATATGCATAGTTAATGAGCATTCGTGCTATACATTTTTTTCTTCATTGAATTGCTTTAATTAACAATAATTTAAGTTGCCCAATAAATTCTTTATATTGAAATCTAATAGGAAATCAAATTTCGTGATTTTTAAAGCTATCTAGCACTTTTTTAAATATTTTTTAAGAACAACCCTTTTTATTATTGAAAAAATGACCTCTTCCATGGCTATTTTTAAAAAATAGCTAGAAAGCTATAAAATTCACGAAATTTGGTTTTCTAGTAGATTTCAATATGAAAAATTTATTGAGCTACTTAAATTGGTGTTAATTAAAGCAATCCAACGAAGAAAAAATGCATAACACGAATGTTCACTAAATATGCATATCACCGTAGCCGGATTATATATATATATAGAGAGAGAGAGAGAGTAAGGCTACGGTGCTTGGCCAAGCACCGAGCCTCCCGTGCTTGGGCGGCAAATCTCATAATGAGACGGCTAAAATTTCGATTTATCATGCTCAATAATTTCTTTATAACAAAATCTCCTCAGATACAAAATTTTCTTTTTTTAGAGTTATTTAACTATGTGTTTCAGATTTTTTTTAATATGACCCCAAAATAGTAATAAAATAATCAGTGTTTATGCATAAAAATATGGCACTTTCAAAACTTCGAAACACGTACTTAAAAAATTCTAAAAATAGAATTTTTTTGTATCAGAGCAGATTTTGATATAAATAAATTATTGAGATTTGACGCCTTATAGGCCATTTTGCCAAAGGCCCAAAATCAGGAAAGGCCCAATACTCCCCCCGGAAGGGTCCATAAAGGCCTGCAAGTACCCGAAATAGATCACGTGTATAAACAACGCCTCCCGATAGAAACTTAACCGAAAGGGCATGTCCTAAAATAGCATCCGAATTAAACCGCCTTAAGTATAACACCACTACGACACGATCTAAATAACTACCCACGATTGAGACCATGGACAAACCGACAGTATCGGTATAAATACATCTCCGTCCAAGAGGAAGGGAGATCAGATTCTGGAGAACACAACACTATAGCAAAACTCACAACTCAAGAGATATGTAGTTAACCTCCCCGATTAATTGCTTTCCACCTACTTCAACCCAAGAACACCTATGGGCTATCTCCCAGATAGGCCGTAACAGCGGGAGATACCCCGAGGGATATCTTAAGAAGATATTCTGAAACGAATCCGAGAAAACCATGTTAAGATTAAATGACCCGACAGGTATTATCGGAAGGATATTTCTCAAAAGATATATCACCGGATGATGCAGTTAAACTATCCGATACTGAAAATTAAAGCCTTTAATGTGATTAAAAATAACATTATAGGCTTGAAAGTTGCAGAAAGCTAAAAAAAAAGAGGCTAAGAATCCCCTCACATATATATAGTGAAGATTTAAAGAAAGTTCTCATGGTATGGTGAATTTCGGTGAAAAATCTGCTCAAAATCTAATTATTCTTTTTGCACATTATAACTCATCTAAAATTTGTCATTTAATGTGAATATGACTGCTAGCAACTTAGTTGAAAAGCACCAAGGTAAAAGCAGATTTAAGAGAATCTATCAGTATACCCACCTCAAGAATATACCTTTAGATATATAATTCTGTAGGGACAATACTTCAAAGATGTATCCAATTAAATATTATAAAAAAAACAATTTTTTCAGTTTTATTTTTGCTTGGTGCAAATAAAAATGTGATCCGCACCGCAAAGTCTTATCTATTTATTTTTTGTTTCTGGTGAAGGAATCCTAGCATTGTTCTCACTCTTTCTCCTCCACAAGATTCGATTCCTTTTTTTTTACAAAAACAAAATGGAATAAAACTCATTTCCTCGTTTTGCATTTAAAGAAAGGCAATATTATCCACAAGCTCCTCTTTTTACAACCTTTAGTCGTTGTAAATATATCGATCCGTTATAGTTTTCCAGAAACGGGCAGTGATTCATCCGTGGTAAATATCCCAGAGACGGTCCAGATTGACCCACGTGGCATCACCCAAGAGTTTTATTTTTACCCGGAACACAAAATTTTCCGAAACGGGTAAGAGTTATCGCAGATTTAAAAGGAACCATGATTTCTCCATTCAGTTCAAAATGGACACTGACGTAATGTCTATATTTTTGTTCCAGTTGGGTACTCAATGGAGAGATGTGTACTGGTGTTCCGTCACGTCTTTAACTGAAATAAATAATTTTTCTTTTTTAAGATTAAATGATCTAATTTCCATTTCATCCTTCCAGTTAAAAAAGATAAATAAAAGTAGACGGTACCCGTGGGGGTTTAACACGAATAGCCCGGTGCCAGAAGGTTTAAGCAAAAGAGAGAGAGAAAGTGGTTTTGAGGGGTTTTGGAATTTGGGTTGGCGATCTCAAAGAGAATTCAAATCCAGAGAGAGAGAGAGAGAGAGAAAGGAAACTACAAGATCAAATTCTAACAGGATCATTCGCCAAAGCTTCAGTAATTGTAGAATTAAGGCGAGAAGGAAGAAGGATCAATCGTGGATCTTCTGATCTAAGGTGAGACCACTGGATCGGTTGTTGCATCGCAATTCAATTCAATTCTGTTTTTTTTTTGTCGCTTGGAGCCTGTCGTTGTATTCTCGCTGAATTTCTTTACTTTCATCAAAATTGTGCTCAATTTCGCTTTATTTCTCAATTCAATTCTGATGATTAGATTGGTACGTTTCTGATCCGCAACGCTCAGCTTTTTTTGTTGCTTAATCTGCACGGATCCCTATGCTTGGGATGTTGCTTTGTCTTTTGGATTGCTTCTTGGAGATGTTTTTTCATTGATTTAATAATGATAATTTCATAGGAAAAGAAACGTATCTTGTTTCGCTCTCCAATTTCGTTTCCTTTTTTATTTTGGGGAATTATTGGTCGTTGTTGGTTAATTTTCTTAAAAAAAAAAGTCTTTGGGGGGTTTTTGGGTTTAATGATCTATTATTAAATTATCATCGATGAAGGCCGTTTGATGTAATTGTTGTATTTGTAAGTTAATCAATTCCTTATGTGATCAAAGATCCTGGGTTTATTTGTCTTTTATATTTGAATTTTCCCTTTTTCTGTTCGTGAAATTGGAATTGATCGATTTTTTTGTTCTAACTGATAAATTTTAAAGAAGAGTTGAAAAAATAAGATTTTTATTTTTGTTTTGGTGCAGGTTAGCATTTGAAGGGAGAGATCAAGGAATGCTGTTATCTCATTGTTTTGTCATTTAAGTTAGCGAATAATTATAAGAAAATATGGTGTTTCACAAGAGTTTGGATTATAGCTCCTCCCGCCACAAGATACCAGTAACACCATCAGTACCTAAATCTGCTAAGGTTGATATAAATTTCTCTTCAGGCCTTTGATTCCAATTTTAATTTTAATTTTTTGAATTCTCGTCTTTATATATTTATTTCAATTTACAGGGAAAGCGATCCAGCAGAAAGAAAAATGAGATCAATGACATGTGTGCATTTGACATGCTAGCTACCATAGCCGGAAAGCTTCTGATGGAAGGGGGAGAGAATTCTCTTCTCCTATCTGACAAAAATCCAATTGCTGCGAAGGAAATTGCAAATCCTGAGGCGGTGAAATCTGATCCACTGGATCAGGATAGCTGCAGTGAGAGCGAAACACCAATTAAGGAGGTGTCAGGCTCTCCTGATGTGTACAGTCGAATGGAATTGGGAGTGAAGCCGCCTTTGGTTAGCTCAGACAGCAGCAGTGAGATGCCGTTGGACCAAGATGACATTAAAATTGCATGGACTGAATGTGTTGATAGAGAATGTGAAGATAACTCGTCAGCCTGCACGCATCCCAAGGCATTCAGGAACAACTCAAATGTTTCCAAGAAAGTCGTTTCCACAAAGCATAGGAAGGCTGCGTCCCCTCGGGTGCATAAGGGTGATAAAATTTATACTGGTGGTGAGATGAAGCCAACTTTCTTTAACAGTAACTTATTTTACACTCGTCAAAAAACTCAGTTCAAAAGGAAGAAGCAGTTTGGTCATAGCTCCACATTTACCCGGGAAGGTAATAAAGATTCATAAACTGTTTGGTAATTTATTACTTGAGAATTTGCCTTTTCTAT
>CAXKVX010003429.1:0-17378 GCA_964058865.1 Eleocharis quinqueflora | reverse complement strand
GTTTGTGAGATTTGATGATCAAGCACCGATCCCTTGGTGCTTGATCAAGCACCATAGCCCAGTTATATATATATATATATATATATATATATATATATATATATATATATAGAGCATGGCTAAAATAATATGCATAGTACACCACATAACGTACTATGCATATAGATATAGGTCAATAAATTGAGATTTAAGTTGCTCAATAAATTCTTCATATGAAAATATTGTAGGAAAAAAAATTTCGTGATTTTTAGAGCTTTCTTGCTATTTTTTAAATATTTTTTAAAAACAGTCAGATTTAATACTACAAAAGTGCCATTTCTGGGCTGTTTTTAAAAAATATTTAAAAAATAGCAAGAAATCTCTAAAAATCACGAAATTTTATTTCCTACAAGATTTTTATATGAAGAATTTATTGAGCAACTTAAATATCAATTTAATGACCAAATTAAATACAAACGACCCCATAGTACGTTATGTGGTGTACTATGCATATTATTTTAGCCATGCTCATATATATATATAATATATATATATATTAATATAGAGAAAGAAATAGAAACTGACAGTGGCATCATTTGTTTTTTACAAAATAGATGGAGATCAAGCGCTAAGAAATGTTGTGCAAATCCTCCTCAATCATTTACATTCGTACCATAATGTTTACCTCCAATTGGAGTATATGGCCAAGGACTTGGATTGGTTTACTTCGGCACATGCCAATGATCCACCACCACCAGAGAGCAGCAAGAAGAGAAAAAGAAAGCCAACAAAGATCAACAAAAAGAAGAAAAGAGAGGACTATCAATCTGACCATAAGAACTTTATTTATCAACTAAAATACAATTTTTGAAAACAAAATAGTAAGAAATTTCTTTATTTATTTCTGGTTGGAGTCTTTTGAAAGAATTGGATGAAGATGAATAATAATTTGTGTATCAATGGAGGAAGTCTTGGAAATAGAATTGAAGTCCTTGAGGAAGGACCAAGGTGGTATAGGATTTGTTTACTCTCGATTTTTTTTGTTTTTTTGTATAGGATTTACATGTGATTTTTGTTTGTTTAATGTTAAGACTTGTTGTGGTGAAAAACAGTTGAATTGGTGTTTATTTCATGCGGTGAAAAGCAGTTAATTTAATGTTATGTACTTGTGTTTGATTTTTTGTCGATGTGGCTTTAACGTTGATTGGGTTTACACGTAATTTTTCCTATTTTTAGGGTTTTCCATATTTTTTTTGTTTTGTTGTGCATCGTTAGTAGTTGTAAGCATTAAAAATTGCACGTTTTATCGTTTTGGCCGTTAAACTAAACGCAACGTTCAACGCAAGAAAAACTTACTTTTATTAAACACAACGTGAGACATAAGAGAATTGTATTACGCTCTTAAAACGCAAAAGTTAACGCAAGTTGGTATTTGCATCACCATTTCGTGAGTTTTACACTTCAAGGCCTAAACTACTGAACTTACGGGTACATTCACAACCGATACACTTTTAGGCTTGTGCAGATCCTTGGGCCTTAAATAACCTTCTATTTCCCGTCCATGTAATGAAGGAACCGTATTCTCTGCACTATTTTTTATCAGTATTCTCTACATTCATTTAATCTGAACCTCTGATTAGATCTTAACGATTGATCGTTAATTATATAATTTATGAAAATTTTTACATTATAAAATCGAATCCTTTCAAATTTAATCTAATAATATTATTTCATGTAATGAATGTAAAAAATATACATACCTACGGCTTCAATAAAAAAATTGTAAAAAATATAAGGAAGAACGAAAAAGCGATCTCGAACAATTTCGAATTGAGCGAACCGTCCGAATTATTTTCCGACGGCGAACGAAGCTAGCGAGGGACCGAAGAGGAGAGGATAGTGACATCACTGCATCTTTCAGGTGTGGAAGAAGGAATTAGCCGAGCAATTTGAAAAAAAACAGAGGGAAATAAAGGGAGAAGGCATGGAGGATTTGAGTATTGACGAGCTCGCTTCGAATCTCTCCACTTACAAGGAACAGCTTGTTGAGGTTTGATTTTTCCTCGAGATTTTATCCCATTTTTTGTTCTTCAATCTGGAATTTATTTTTTCCATTAATTGTTAGTGAGGCTAGTTAGTGAATTTGTTACTTAAGCGCACTGTCTACCTTCTAGGGTTTTCTTTCTCAGAATTATGTGCTAATGTTTCGATCATCTCTTTATTTCGTGAGAAATGACTTCTTTATTAAATGTTAAATCCAAAATTTATTTTCAAGAGCATGCCATCAGTGGGTTCTATGACAAAATCCTGAGAAGTGTGATGGAAAAATTCTGTAGTTTGAAGAATAGTAGAATTGGATATACCAAAGCTGTTCTGTACTGACTTAATTTCTCTTTTAATTAATCTGTATATAACAAAATAGGTTAAGAAGCTATTGGCTGATGATCCTGGAAACTCTGAATATGCCGACATGGAAAAAGAACTCGAAGAAGTAATCTGTTTCTCTCTTCTTCTTTTTTTCCCTTCCTTTTACTTGAAAACCAAATTTGATTGTAATGAAAAGCTCCAGAGAATTCTTAATCTATATGAGATCATTCCTTTGATATAAATGCTATATGTATGTTCCCAAGTAGATGAAAGCAAGCGGGAATATCTGTTGCAAGCATAATATCTCCCTCTTTATCTACCTTCTTGCATATTTTAATTATAAGGACAAAAGGAAAAATATATTTCTGCCTCTACTTGTATTCTTTGCTATGGAAGTATACTGAAATTTCAATAATAACCACAAGATTTTCGTTCTCTTCTGTTGTGAAAAAACTCCTGTGATCGGAACTCTTAAGGTGATCTAGTATGCAGTAACTGAATACAAATAAAAAATGATCCTTTTGGTTTCTGCTTTGTTATTTGTTATCTTATTTTGCCTATTTCAAGATGGGCCAGCTCACTTTTCTGACTGTGATTTCTCTTTATCTGAATTGTGCTAAAATTTGTACTTACAAAAATGTGAGAGTTGTTTCTTTGATGTAGGTTATTGCATTGACAGATGAGCTTCTGGCAACAGCTAGGCAAAATGATGCCGTGCAGCTTGATATTGCCAAGTCTGACGGGACCACCTCTATGCCAAAATTCGTAAGTTTCTATAATTCAGCAATTCTCGTGTTTTTCTTATCTATTTATTTGTTAGGTGCAAACAGAAAGTAATACCTTCTTGTTTCTCCATCTAAATGCGTATCAGTTTATCAGATAAGGAAGAGAAGTATCCATATGTAAGTGATGTTTTGTTTTTGAGTTAGGCTTCCAACCAACAATCTTTTTCTGATGGGAAGTTTCCTATTGGTACCAAAGTTCAAGCTGTTTGGAGTGACGATGGAGAGTGGTATGTTCACTATGCTAGTTAGCTTCTTTTATATTACCATTTATTATTCTTAAATTTTATCTTTATTTCACCATTTCTTTTATATGCTGTTGACCAGTTGACTGTTTAGGTATGATGCGACAATTGAGGCACACGCACAAATTGGTTATTATGTTTCTTTAGATGGTTGGGGAAACAATGAAGAGGTGTGTAAACTTCTTATTAAGTATCAAAATAGCCTATATTTCATTTTGATCTTTTTTTGCCATCATTCCTCAAAATGTTGTGTATCTCTTAAGGATTAATACGCTGAATGTAGGACGGCATAGGAAATCATATGCATACTTCTCCGAAACATAGGGGGGAATTTTATACACAGTACACACAATGAAAGATGCTTAAATTACCTTGATAATAGTTTTTTCGTTATAATTGAAAGAGAGAGGGCAGTTTCATGAGTATTCACTGAAGAAAGGAGGGAATTAGCAATGCACCAACACGTTGTTAGGTTTATTATATTTTTTTCCTTCCTGTGGTATTTCTATTTAGAAAAAGAAGAAATGATTCACTACATTTGACCTATTGATTAATAGGGGCTTTTGTGGATAATTACATGTGTAAACCAGAATGACAGCAGCTGACATGTATTGTGACAGCTTATGTAGTAAGATATTGTAAAAAGTTAATTAGTGCTTGACTGCTTGCATATATCTGAGAATCTCAGAATCCATATGTACTGTGATCTCTCTATCTCTATCTCTCTCTCTGAAATATTCTAGGTGGGCCCGGCAAATGTGAGGTTGAAAGAAGAGGGGGAAGTTGATGCATTGCAGGAGGCATAGAGAGAGGTTGTTGCCACAAGAGAAGCTATTAAAAGAAAGATACAGCAATCTGCAGTGAGCACATTCCAGCCTCCTCCTCTTCCTACTAAACTCCGCATTGATCCGAATGACCCTGATGAAGTGGTAAGCACCAAAAGATTTTATCTATGATTGGCTGTTGTTGGAGTTAATTGTAACTTTGTTCTTGAAAGTATTAAAATGGTCTCTAGCAGATCTCTTTATACAGTTGTTAATTCCTACTATCATATTTAGTCAAGGAATGGATAGATGGAATTGTATAGCCTTGACATGGATTTGGTTTTATCTTTTGTACCAATTTGACTGATTTGGGAGGCAATGAATCCTATTTAACTAGGGACGGATTCAGGATTTTCGTCAGAGAGGGACAAAATCTATTACTTTTTTTCAGGGAGAGGCAAAATGATGCACATTTTTAAATATACATGATTATTTTGCAAAAAAATTTAACAAATCGTACAAATACACAAGCTTATTTTGCAAAAAAAAAATTTCACGGTGGGACGGTTGCCCCTCCCTGACCTCATGTAGCTCCGCTCCTGTATTTAACTATGGCAAATTCTATAGTTGCAAAACAATATGTGATACAATTTTTACTTGTATAAATTAGTTCACCATGGTTCTGGAAACATTTTCAGAAAGCCGCGAAAAAGAAGAAGATACATGCATTTAAGTCAAAATCAGGCAAGAACAGATTGAAGTGGTATAGAATAAGCGTCAGAATGCATGGCAGCAATTCCAAACCAGCAAGGACAAAAATAAAAAAGGTAATTTCTAAGTAGCACAAACTATTTCATGTAGGCTACCAGCTGTCATCAAAATATCAATTTTTTACCTTTTCCTGTAATCTTTTTTGAAAAAACATAGAAATTTTCCCTCTTGTCTATGACCTAATTAGAGAAACAATAAGTAGTTTTTTTTTGCATCATTTCAAGTAAACATGTAACAGAACAGAGGATCTGCAAGGGCATTTGTATTATTTCTCATTCTTGTAAGTTTTTATTAGTTTTGTAGTTGTCAAAATTAGCTTCTAAAGATGACTGGTAATGACCGCATAAAATACCACCAGAGCCCAAGACCTCAGTTTGAAAAAAAACTGTATATAGCATCATACGGCTTGTATGCCAAAAAGTAGCTTAAGCTAAGAAAAGGGCAGTTTGATGGTTGTCTCTTCAATAGAACTTAATACTAAATAATAATTAATAGGTGGGTTTCTTTTCTGGGAGAAAAAAGGAAAGCATTTTCAAGTCGCCGGATGATCCTAAAGGGAAAGTGGGGGTGATAGGAAGTGGCAAGGGATTAACTGACTTTCAGAAGAGGGAGAAACACTTGCATATCAAGGGGTTGTCATATGAAGGGCATGATGCTGATGATTAAATGTTTTTATTTATTTGAGTCTTAGACCTTCATAAAAGAAACAAAGATCATTGTTGTTTTTCTATTAGTGCTGTTAAGTTTCTTTTCTTTGTTTACTATATATTTGGACTTCTTGTGACATTTAGAATCTGTGCCTTGTTGAATGTTTATAATTTTAAGGTTGGAACCAATTTGACACGAGGTGAATTTTAGGTACTGTTATTTGGAAAGATCAGTGAGGACTGAGGAATCATGCAAAAGAACATTGCGAATTTGTGATCCTGAATTAGATCCAATATTAAACCTGAACCGTTCAAGCGAAATTCTCATGAACTCTCAATTTCTTTCCTGTTGCTACTTGCTAGTTCTTTTATTAGCGGTATATTTGCCTCCACTTGTGAGAATTTGTGCGTTGGAGATTGAAGCTGGTATTTTAGTTGAGGATGCGACTGCAAATTTAATTAAAAAGTCGCCACTCATGGTCGTCCGACTCAAAACTCTTGTCTGACTAAATTTTGCGCTAAAAAACCACAATTTTTTTTAGAACTACCATATCTTATTAGAGGAGTATTCGATGCCCATGTCTATGTGTCCGTTGTACTTATTTTTTGTTTCGAGCTTATATTTTAAAATGTAAACTATTAGATTTATTTTAAATCATTTTAAATACATATCTATAAAAATGATAAAGTTTTAACTTCATTTCAATTACCATAAAATTAGACGATTAAATCGTCTAATTTGAATCATTGATTTTGTTGGCTCTTGATAACTATTGAAACAAAATTGAAACGATGTAATTTTTTTACACGTACAATTAGTTTTAATATTTAATGATTTAAAAAAATATTTAATTAAAAGTTAGTTTCATAGACATTGATCAAACATCAAAATCATAAGCATTTGATCCATTCTCATCTTATTATATATTCATGTCTACTATAAGCGCGGAGTTACATCCTTTTTAGCAATCAACTTCTTACTTTTGTTTTTTTTTCTAAAGTACTTATTTCTATGGGGAGGATCAGACAATTGACGATATTAAAAAAAGTTAAAATCCGAAATTCCAAACATAAAATGCATGATATTAAAAAATGTTTTTTCCCAGTGCAGGTGCAAGCTTCTCCACTTTCTCAACGATCTTAGGACCTGTAACTTCAACTGGTACTTTCCTGACATGAACATATCCATTGTAAGAATGTACACTCACGACATGATCCTCCTTTGAAGGCTCTGAGATATGACAACCCTCAAGATCTCGTGATTCTATTCCTGGGATGGGGATGGGGTTGGGGTTGGTCTGCATAACACTGGAGGCAGCATCTCTGTCACCATCACTACCCTTGCACAGTTGCCAATCAGGGAGCTTGTATTTGATCAAGAAACCTTGGCAGCATTTACTAATGTGATCTTTAGAGCAGAATGTATTCAATTGATTTTGTGTTCATATCAACTGAGCTATTTGGGCAATCTGGCTGAGTATCAACAGTAACATCATTGTTGCTAATTCCCAGTGGGATCTGATCAGTCCACTCTTGAGTTAGAACTGGCAAGATTTCTTTCTTATCGAGGTCAAGCTGCTCAATCATGGTGATAATCACTCCCTCTTCAGGTTGCACAGGAACATTTGGTTGATGATCTTCTAAGAGCTCTGATGGTGAATCATCTTCTTCAAGATGAATCTACTACTCTGCCATGGCACTTGTAGAGTATCCAAGGATTTAAAAATTGCCTTCCATATTTTACTACTCGCTTTTCCATCTCGCGACTATTCTGAGCAAGCTCCTCTCGCAACTTAACTATCCAGCTCTCCTCTTTAGGTTGTGATTCGGCACTAGGAAAGGTTGTGAGATCGGTTGCTCTGATACCAATTGTCATGATCTTAATTGAGATATGACAAGAAGGAAAGTGAATTAAGATTGAATTTAAGTAGAAACTGGAATTTGAGAAGTGATCGAGATAATATAAGATAAAGTTGGATTTTGAATAAGGTTTTATTGAATCAGTCTAAGGAATACAGTAGGAGCAACATAAGTGATATAAGTGTTTAGAGAGTTTTGCAATTTCATGCCTCCCAACAAAAAGAGAAGATCACCTTTATATAGATAGGTGATTTACAGGTTAACAAAAACAATTAAAGTAAAAGAGTAAAAGTAACTTCAACGATACAGGGACAACGACTAACAGCCATCTCTCTTCTACGAATCATGATGGAGATTCTTCTAACTAGGTCCCACTTGCAGGACTTGAATTATTGGGTAATTAGTTAACTCTCTAACGAAATCCAATAACAGTCCATCTTCTCATTTTGCTCCAGGCTCATCTCTAATTCTTTGAGTCCAATTCCTTTCTTCTCCATCGCTGGTGTTGTTGCAATTTCAACGGTAAATGTATTTGATGCCGATACATAACATCGAAGGAAGGAGAAAGAGAGGAGAGTTCTGTATCGGAAAAAAAGACAGAGAAAAGAGTAGAGGCTGCGAAACCTAGGGTTAAAAGGTTTAACCAGTATTAGTCGATTGGACCAAGAGGAAGGAGGTTGGGCTTCCCACTAATTAAATCAATTTCCAAAGGAACAATTAGGATGTGATTATCATTAACATAATTGGGGTACCAGTAGATTTTTTACTATCCAAATTTTTTGGTTGTTGATGATTAATTAAATCAAATTCAATAGTAGTAACAATCAATTATTTATTTATTTCATGAAAAATTGATAATACTCACATCTTTTAATCTTTTATAGAAATTCCAAAATATAATTATATTGTTTAATCACAATTTATTTCCTCGACATAATTCAAACTTAATATCATATGTATATATGTTATATTATTTGCATGTTTTACTTGATCACATTTTTTTATTACTCCATTTGAGATATTTATCTTCTTGTTTAAATTATTTCTTTTTTGTTTGTAATAAGGATTTAATCAAAGTAATAAATAAACATTTTACAATAATTTTGATTTATTTTTATTTCATAAGATTTCTATATATCATTCAATATTGTTGAGACAAAATTGATATTTTAATTTATTGCCGAAAAGAGTCCTTAGCAAAATTGAATCGATTCATATAGAAATTATTTCATAATTTATTTTATTTCGCAACATAATTTACACTATAATTCAGTATAGAATTTTACAGAATATGACAGGGAACTTGTTGGAATTTTTTGCTTCTCTAGAAAAAAGAATAATAAATAGCACTATGTCATTTTTTTGCTTATCTCTAGAAAAAAGAATAATAAATTTGAATTTACACTATAAGGTTTGAAAAAATTAATAGCACTATGTCAATTTTCTGAATGCTTCGTAAGAAGTGTTATCTAAACGCATGAGTTCAGAAATTCAAATTCTCAATCAAAATAATTTCTAAGTAAAGTTAGAGCTGTGAATGTAGAGAGTCTGAACGTTATGTCTGAACACAATGTTCAGAAAATATTTCTGAACGCGGAGCCTAAACGCGATACTTCAATTTTTTTATTCTGTCTAAATTTCTGAACGCAGCGTGATGCGTTCAGAAAATATACATAGCGTTGTCATTTTTTTCAAAACCAAAATATATTTGTTATTCTTTGTTTTAAAAACAAAAAAGAAAATATACATAGCGTTGTCATTTTTTTCAAAACCAAAATATATTTGTTATTCTTTGTTTTAAAAATAAGCAAAAAAAAAATCAACTTGTTATATTTAGTGCATGCACTGATGCACCTCTGAAAAAAACCAAAGCGCTCGTTTTGGACAGCTAATCGAACCAATCGAGTGCTGAAAGCTCAATCTACTGCCATCCGATATCAAAGGGTTGATAAAACCTTTGTGAAATCGTTTGATTCTCTTCGATCTCGGTTCTCTCGACAATTCGATCATACTCATCTCTTCTAGTCTCTATTTCCTCCCTCCTTCCCCAAATCAATTGATCCGAGTGCCTACTGCTGCCTGCGCTCCTCTGTGTCTCTCTCACTGTGCGGTGTGCGCTCCTCAAAAACCTCAACTCTTGTCAGTTGTGCGCCCGATCAAGTTCTCAACTCTTGGTGTTTCCAAGAATTCTTTATCTGTTCCAAGTACAAAGGCAGGCCTCTCTCTCTCTCTCTCTCTCTCTCTCTCTCTTTCTCTCTATAAGTGGCGAGTTTTATTTCTGATTGTTCCAAACTAGAGCTTTGGACTAAAAGTTGACCATGTATTTGATGAACCCCAAATAGACTGGAATTTTCTGTAAAGATAAAATTGAATGTGTTTGATTGATTGGTTCTGGTATGATAGTGGATAAAGGATTTATATACATAATATGCACGGCAGCAATAGGAACTGACAAATGAATTTTATAAAAAAAAATATTTGGTCTAACTTTGTAATCTGTTAAATCATGGGATGTGATGGTATCAGGCATTTTGGCTGATTGTATTGAGCTAGTTAAAGTTTCAAACAAATGAACTTCTACTGCAGCTTTTAGCTGGTTTGATTCGATAACATAACGAATCAACTCAAACTTGAATTTCAGCTCGAAATTTTATTGCAGTTTTGAGCTAACTTGGTCATTTTGCAGCCCTAGTTGCTGCTTAATAGTTGGTAATTCGGTGTAAATTTTTAGTTAATCTAAAAATACTGGAAATGATTCTGTTTCACGCAAACCAGTTAAGTCTTTTGTCCATTACATAAACACAGGAGATCTAGTTATTGTTTTAAATATATATTGTCTCGTCTAACCAATAATTGGATTTTATTTGGGTCTCATATGTCTTGAAATTGTTTTGGCGTAAAACATAAACTCATAATTCCTTCACAATTCAATTAAATAATTTTTATATTTGAGGGACTTTCTCTTGTTCCATTTTATCATTAATATTTAGTTTTGTGGGTATTGTTAGTACTTTTCTTGGTTTATCTATGATAATATCTTTTCTGTAGCAATTAATTTACTTGCAAATACACCTGATATTCATTGCCTGGTAAAATCACTTCATCTAATATATCTGATTATTCTAAATTTTCTTTTCTGTATACAGGTTGTTTCTATTTAATATGGCTTCAATTTTGTTGCCAACTACTTCTATAATATACAAAAGTGGAATTTGCACAAGAAGTCCCCAGTTCAGGTTACTTGGTCAGAATAACTTCCCAAAATTCCAATTATGCCTTCGTAGCCGGAGTAGTCCTCAAAATATCCATGAAAATACAATCAGTGTAGCCTCTAAAAGTTTGGTATCAGATCACAAGATGGAATCTGCTATGGAGCGAGAAGTAAAAGAGGAATCTCTGGTCAGATTCTTGTCTGAAAATGGTGGTGCAGTGAAGGTATCGATACTTAAACACAACAGGAATTATAGTGTCCGAATCGAAGTTTCCAATTTGCCAAAGGATGTAGCCGGAGGTGGTTTACTTCTTGATTGGGGCATGTACCGTTCTGATTCGTCTCAATTGAAAGGGCCAGATGGAGCTGGAACAGTTAAGGTACCACTCATGGCAAACTCCTTGGGCAAACATTCTACGGAACTTGAATTTTATTCTTCTCAAACTCCATTTTATTTCTCATTTGTGATACTGAACTCAGATGGATCTGAGATAAAGAACCACAGGGGTACCAACTTCTGTGTACCAATTGGTATTGGATCGGGAAACCCCATGCCCTTGGGTTTTTCATTTTCTTATGATGGCAAAGCAAACTTTTCTCTATTTTCACGAAATGCTGAAAGTGTGATTCTTTGTTTGTTTAAAAATGGGAGTGAAAAACCAGATTTAGAGATCGAGTTGGACCCAATTTTGAACCACTCCAGAGACCTATGGCATGTTTCTGTTGATGTTGTTGACAAGTATGTCAAGTATGGGTATCGATGCAGGGGAGCACTAGACTGGAAGAAGGGAGGTAGATTTCACATGCGGCATGTGCTTCTAGACCCCTACTCAAAGATAATTGAAAATTTCATACCGGATAGAGGTGACAAGGTCTCTTTCTCTAAATGTCTTGCCTCTTTGGCCACAGAGAACAGGACTTTTGATTGGGGTGGTATCAAAAAACCTAATTTACCAATGGAAAAGCTAGTTTTGTACCGTTTGAATGTGAGCCTGGCTGCAAATGACAAATCTTTTTCAGGTCTAACTGAAAAAATCCCTCATTTTAAGCAACTTGGTGTGAATGCAATTTTGTTAGAGCCAATTTTCTCATTTGATGAGAGAAAGGGACCATACTACCCATACCATTTCTTCTCTCCTATGAAAAAATTTGGGTCTATTGATTCTTTAAAGGAGATGGTTAAGACAATGCACAAAAATGGTATAGAGGTGCTTCTAGAAGTTTCACTGGCAGGGACGAGCGAAGGAGATGACACTGCTCCGCAGACAATTTCTTTTCGTGGTATTGATAATTCGTCATATTACATGAATGGGGCTGCTAGCATACTTAATTGCAACAAGACCATTGTCCAAAACCTAATTTTGGATTGTCTGCGATATTGGGTAGTTGAATTCCACATAGACGGATTTTCTTTCGTTAATTCATCTATCTTGCTAAAAGCCCCAAATGGTATTGATACATTATCCCGTCCTGCTTTCGTTGAGTCCATTGCTTTTGATCCAGTTCTCTCAAGGACCAAGATCATTTCAGACTCTTTCTCTCCAGCCGAGCTATCCACCCATGATCTCCAGTTTCCTCACTGGAAGAGATGGGCTGAGATGAACAATAAATTCTATACTGATGTGAGAAACTTTTTGCAGGGAGAGGACCTTCTTAGTAATTTTGCCACCCGTCTATGTGGCAGTGGAGATAAATTCTCCTCTAGAGGCCCTGCGTTTTCATTCAATTACATAACGAGAAATTTTGGGCTTACTCTGGTGGACTTGGTGAGCTTTAATAATGCCTCTGAATTATCTTGGAATTGTGGGGAAGATGGTGCAACTGACAATGCAGCTGTGCTGGAAACTAGATTGAGGCAGATAAGAAATTTCCTTTTTATTTTATTTATTTCTATTGGTGTACCCGTGCTTAATATGGGGGATGAATGTGGTTATTCTACTAGCGGCTCAACAGCGTACAATGATAGAAAACAGGTGAATTGGAGTAGCATCAAAACCCCTTTTGGGAAACAAATCACACAGTTTGTTGCATATTTGGCTGCATTGCGAAGTAGAAAGGATGATATATTTCAGAGGGAGGAGTTTCTGAAATTGGAAAACATTATCTGGGGTGGCAGTGATGGGGTCCATTCTGAGCCGAATTGGTTGGACCCTGCATGCAAGTTCCTTTCTGTGGTCATAAAACCAGAAATTTCAGGTTTGGAATCAGAGTTGGATTCAGCTCCGAAACCAAATGGGGGTGAGGTGTTTATTTGTTTTAATGCCGGTGTGAATACTGAGACGGTTGTGCTCCCTGAGAATTCATCATGGGTCAGGTTGGTAGATACTGCACTTCCATTTCCTGGTTTCTTCATAGATGGGGGTGATAGTGTAGTACCAGTTGCGGGGATGTCAATATATGAAGTTAAAGCGCATAGCTGTGTCTTGTTTGAAGCAAAAGGAAGCACCGAGTAACGGGGGTGTTGCGTGTTTTTTGGGGTTTTTGAGTAATTTTGTTTAATATAGTGAATTAATCAAATAAACAATGCTATGCGGTTGGTAGATACTGCACTTCCAGTTCCTGGTTTCTTCATAGATGGGGGTGATAGTGTAGTACAAGTTGCCGGTATGTCAACGTATGAAATTAAACCGCATAGCTGTGCCTTGTTTGAAGCAAAAGGAAGCACCAAGTAACAGGGTGTTGCTTGTTTGTTGAGGTTGTTGAGTAATTCTGTGTAGTATAATGAATTAATCAAATGAAAACAATGATATGCTGGATATCCAACCTATTCAGATGGGTAATAAATTGGTAATGTAGGATTGAACTATTGACATAGCCTTTTTTTTTTCGTTTCCTCTCTTTCTTTTTTATGTTTCTATTTTTTTAGTTTTCATATTTCAGAGTTGTGTGTGATCTCTAAGATTGGTCTGCATACATTTTACACGATTGAATGGTTACCACGGCACATGATAACAACAATTCCTGGGATAGTGCAAAGATGTTTTGTATGTATGAGGCTAAGAGGCTTACTGGGCCAATACCAAAGGGCACCAAATGCACTGGCCGAGTTTTGTTATGGTCAAAGTGGGTCGTGATCTCCTCTCAAATATGAAAATATGTCTGAAAGTATATGTTGTTCGAGTCAATTTATGAACACTAAAAATGATTTTCTCCGTCTCTCTTCTAAATTCAGTAGTTCTTTCAAGACCTCCCAAAGGCTGTATGCAGATTTCTACATGTTGTATATATGTTTCATTTTTTGAGTTCCAGATGGTCTTTTTTCTTCAAATACTTTCAAGCTTCGCCATCGGCGAGATGTACAGTTCATTTAAAATTTGATGTGGTTTCTGCCTTCTGAATTCCGATTTCTGATCTGGAAATATGTAAAGACATGAGTAAATCATAAGTTTGATGTTTCTTGGTTGTAAATTAAATAAATATACATTATGATTTTTACATTATGAATTAGTTTACCAAATCAACCACCGATTACTTGGCAAAGGTAGCCCCACTGCCATGATTGGTATGTTTCAAGGACATTTTATGGTCTCAAACGTTAAATTTCCGTCAAGTCCGATTAGTTGGTGGTAACTGATTGTCAAATTAATTAGTTGCTTGTTAATATCAACTAGTGAACAAGAACTTTTCTTGGTCTAGTGACAAAAAAGCAACGGGCTTCAAGTAGAGATCTCAAGTTCGAAATTCAGTGAAAGTCAAAAGTTATTGAAAAACTCTATGTCACTTTGATAACATTCAAGAGCAAAGATCATTTATCCATTCTTCAAAAAAAAAATCTCAAACTAGTGAATGTAAGATTTTAAAAACTTAAAACTCTTACATTCAAGGTATCCATTATGTTATAACGACAGAAATTTTAAGTTTCCGTGCAATCAATTTCAAAAGTTTTAGTTTATACCTCTCAATTGTTGTAAATTATTATGAGAGCTATATATTTTTGAAATAATTAGCCCCATTGATACGATATAGATATCTTATATGTTAATGTAATTCAAGATGGGAATTTTGTGTTGTTAATTTTTGGTTTTTATAATAAACAAAATAAAATTGTAGCAACTATTTCTCCTAAATTAGTCAAATTAGTGAAATGTACTCTTTTGTATCATTTTTTTTGACAAAGCTATTTAACAAATTATTTCTATTCACATAAATATGAACGTTTAATTATTGGTAAAGTTCTTACGAATGAGTTTAACGGAATGAGATCTTTTGTACAAATATTTTTGACAAAGCTATTTAACAAATTTCAGTCTTTAATTTGCATCGAGATTCGTGCAAGCTAAACTTTATAATTTCAGACCTCCTGAATCAAATCTGAGTCGTCCGTATCCTACAGCGCAGAGAATTTGAGACGTTCATTACTGTTGCGCGGGAGAGAATCTGCTTCCGAGTTTAACCGGTCACATATAGATTAGTCAGCGAACATTTCTATGTTCATTCGTCAAAATTAATACTTTCCACCGCACAAAGTAGTTTTAGTGAAAAAGTAATTGAGTTTAAATTAAAATATTAAATATATGCTTGTTTAAACTTCATTTTTTAGAAACTTCTAACAAAAAAAAGTAATGAAGTAAGAAAACATAATCAGTCACCCTACTTCAAATAAGATAATTGAATTAAATCTTCCCTGGATTAGTTCCTGTATCTGGTATTTTCTCAGTCTTCAGATCAAATCTAAACAGTTAAATAATTCCCATAGATTATGCAGTTTATAGTCGACATCACTGTATTCATTTCGACCAACCATTCAACCAAAGATCGGATATTCATATGTACAGATGTACTAAGTAAACACTAATTATTTACGCAGTTGATTTTTAACCTTTGAATAAGATTTGGATGGTTGCCTGGTTGGGATCAATCAGTTGGTATCACCTCCAAATCCAAATAAAATCTGAGGCCCCTCCTATTTCAAGTTGTATATTACAAATCAAACAAATAAGAATCGATTCTTAGTCTAGTGGCTAAAAGTAATGACTTTGTATGAGATATCTTAAATTTGAAACTCGAATGAGAGGACTTAAGATCATTTAAATTTTAATAGCTTGACTCTCATTTCTATCTCAAAAAAAAAAAAAAAAAATCAAACAAATAGTATTTGCAGATAAAAAAAAGAAATCTATGGTAAAAATCGAATAGATCTCATTTGTGGCCAGTATAAAAATTGGAGGATCCTTCAATATTTGGTGAATTGGACGGATCTGACCCGGAATAATTGTTGGCGTGTGAGGGCAGCGGAAGCAACAAGGAGTTATTTCGTCGAACACATGTTGGGCATAAAACTTGATATGCCGAAGGGCTAGAATTTGAAACTAATTTGAGAACCAATTGACAATCAAGCACAGAAATATAAAAGACACAAGATTTTTACGTGGAAACTCGAAAAGGAAAAAACCACGGAAGCGACCGGTGCAAATTTCACTATATGGAGATTGTCTTACAATACAAGGAGATTATCAAGCTTTCAAGATTTCTCTTACTCTCACACACACTAGAAGAACAAGAGATGACAAGAGAAACAAGAAGATGAAATCACACTCTAAAACTTAGAGCATACACCTCTTTTCACTACTCTCTTTCTCTACTTTTCTTCTCTCTGTGTTTTGACGCCACACACACGTGCACTATTCTCCAAGGCACATATGCACTCTTCTTTCTTTCATTTATTTGTTGTTGTTGTTCCAAACCGCACAACCCATAACCAAATAAGAAGGTCAGTGGACCTTGGCCCAAACGTGCATTTTGACTTCACGATACAACAACCTCCCACTTGAAGACAAATATCTCACTTGATATCACAAGTATGCACCGCGTTCCAACATTCGAGTTACTCATCCAACCCGGATCGTAGGGGTGTACATGGATTCGGATAACTCGTCCAACCCGCCCGATCCAACTCAACCCGACCCGAAAATTTCGAATTTTAATTTTATTGGATTGGTTACGGATTGAATTTGGGTTAACCCGCTAAAATATTATTGGTTACGGATATTTAAAAAAAGAACGGTTAAAAATCCGACCCGACTGTGAATCCGTCTCAGCTAAATCTATCAGATTTTTTTACAATAATTTTTTTTTTAATAATGATTTTAACAACCAACAAAATCAATTATATACATAATGAGAATGTTGAGCAAGATGTGAATAGTGTTGTTATCATATTTTTACACTTTGAATCAAAGCATGTATTTTTTTGGGTCTCATTTTCATGTTTATAGACATGTCAAGACTTATATACAAACAATGTGCAAATGCAAAGAAAATTATCTATAACAACTTGCTTATTATGATTAATGAAAATGAGTTTTGTATGTTACAGATGCATTTTACACGGTATAATTTATTTTAATCAAAATCCGCAAAACCCGACCACCATAAAAAGAATGGATTGGATTGGATTTTGAGTTATGCGGATTGGTGATGGATTATAATAGCAATAACCCGATTAATATGGATCGGATTGAAAAAATGACCAAAATCCGACCAACCCGATCCATGTACAGCCCTACCGGATCGCCTCCTACAAAACATTACCTTGTTCGGAGGCACCACTTTCGTGAACATATCGGCAACATTATCCTTCGTGTGAACCTTCTTCACAATCAAATGTCCATGCTCTAGCACATCACGAATGAAGTGGTATCGCACATCTATGTGCTTCGTTCTTGAGTGATATGCCGCATTCTTCGCAAGATGTATGGCACTTTGATTATCACAATGCACCACATATTCACTTTTCTTCAATTCAAATTGTT
>CAXKVX010003428.1:0-26986 GCA_964058865.1 Eleocharis quinqueflora | reverse complement strand
TGGAAAAACCCCTTCTAATAATAGTGGAGATTTTAAGATTTTAAGATTTTAATGGTTGAAGAATATTTATTTGAAGAATACTTGAATAATATTTAATTGAAGAGATCAAGAAGAGATCTGAAGAAGATTTAATTTCGTTTTTTTCTTTATATTTTTTAATTTTTGTTGATATTAACAAATATTCATTCTAATAATCTTAGCTTTACAAACTATGTGAAAATAGATGATTTTTATTAAACAAAATAATATCTTAGATCATTCTTAGAAGAAATTCTAAAATTTTTGGTTATTTTAAAATAATATTCTAGATCGTTTTAAGATGAATACTAGAATTTTAGGTCATTTTAGAAAATGTTTGAATTCATTTTTCGGCCGGAGATTGAGGATCTTTCCTTTATATTTCTTTTTTGACCATATTTTAGAATAAAATCATTGAAACAACTAGATTTAAAAAATCAATGTAATAGTTGTTATTAGAACAACTGTCATCAGCATTTTTTTTACCTATTAAACCGGATATCACATGCAGTTCACTACAAAATGGTTTAAATCATATATATAAATAAATCATTTAAAATCGACGTTTGTCAAAAGGCTGCTGTTGTAGACAGCCTTTAATATCGGAGTTTGTGAAAAGTCCGATATTAAAAGTCGACTTTTAATAACGGACCACGCCAACTTTTAACATCCCAACAATAACACCGGTCTATGTTAGTTATTAAAGATCAAATTAGTCTAGTATAATAAGTCAAAATTGTAGTACTAGTGTTTGTGTATGAAGCGTTGAGTCGTTGTTCGTCTACCGTGAGCTTCACCTCACATTGGTAATTGAGCTTTGTTCTAAAACATATAAGATTCTGCATGACTACATATATATGACACGGAAGCACGGATCATGAATATATCTGAATTAATATGCATGGAAATGGTAGTGGGGCAGTGAATAACGATACCAACAGGTGGGAGACAGGATATACAGTGACCACATGAGGCATGTGTGACGAGAAATTTTACATTTCTCCGAGTCAGCAAATCAATCAGGGTGTAAGCTTTTTGTTCGTTTTATTAGTGGCAATAACATATATTTTGGATTTAACGGTTAATGGACAATAGAACGGCCTACATATCATTAACATGAATATAAAGTATTATAGAAATAAATCTTAATTAAATGTAATGCACAAATAAAGTTTCGATAATTATCAATTTGTTGATGAACTTAACTGCAAAATTACCATACAATCTTTCTAAAAATATCTTGACCTCCAAAAAACATGAACTGAATTATCCCTCTAATCAGACTTCTCTCTCTAACAGAAAAATAGAAAGAGAACAAAAAAGAAAGAGAGAAAGATGAGAGTACGTTGTGAGCCTCTCCATCGGGAACTACATCGACGTTGCCACGTAAAGGAAAAGGAAAAACGACAATAAAGATCGTGTTCTTTGGGAAGATATCGGAGCAATTATGCAGAGCAATTAAGAGGCAAATGAGAAAAACAAGAGGACAAGACTTGCACAACAAGCGGATCAAGTTCAATTCACTACTACAGAATGGACTTTTAATACCGATTCTTTTAAACTAGATTTAGATTTAAAATCAAGTTTTAACTAAATTTCGGTTTAAAAGGTTGTAAAATAATTAAAAATAAAAACCGAATTTTATAAGGGATCCGATTTAAAAAGCTCCTCTAACAGCGGATAAGATCTTTAAACCAGATGGCTTTAAAACTTCGATTTTAAATGGTACCTTTAAAAGAGAACCGATATATGGGCCGATTTTAAAACTTTCTTTTTATAGCGGACTGCTTGGGCGCCGGTTTTAAAAATGTGTTTAACAGCGAAATTCTTGTAGGGTTCGATTTTAAAAGCTTTTTAACAAAAATCCACGGACTGGCATGTGACTCTTTAATATGCATCGTCCATTTGAAATTAATGCAAACGCTCATTAACCACTCAAATAATACTCACGGATTACTCCCTTCTTTTGCCTCTCCCAACTCTTTATAACCTCTTTAATTTTCATTTCATCAATCTCTCATTTCTCTCTATCTCTCAACAATCAAAACCTAACTTGAAAAAACCCTTCTATATTAGTGGATATTTGAAGATTTGAATAGTTGAAGAATATTTGAAGAAGATTTAATTGAAGATTTCACTTTTTTCTTCATATTATTTGATCTTTGTTGAAATTAACATATATTCATTCTAATAATCATAGCTTTACAAAATATGTGAAATTAGATGATTTTTTAATAAACAAAATAATATCTTAGGTCATCTTAAAACAAATTCTAAAATTTAGGTTATTTTTAAAATCATATCCTAGATCATTTTCAGAAAAATCTAAAATTCTAGGTCATTTTGAAAAAAAATAGAAAACCCTTTTAAACCGGCCTCGGACAAAAAATAAAAAGTTTGAAAACTCTTTAAAACAGGCCTTGTCATTTTAATATATTTAAAACCGGCATTTATATTTAGTTCGGTGTAATAGACCCTTGTTGTTTTGCTGTCCAATATAAAAAACCCTTTAAAAGCGGTGTTTTTATGGCGTTCAGTTTTAAAGGTCCAATCTTTAAAAACGCACCACGCGAACCCTTTAACATCCCCTTCAGTAACACTAGTCCTAGGTCCGATTTTAAAGGCCATATTAGGTCGGTTTTAAAAGTCAAAAATGCCGTAGTGATTGAAGATTTCGATTAAGCATGGAACAAGTACAACTTCCGATCAAGTTTATGGTTTATGCAAGTGGTCCTTGGTTTGTTAAGCTGGATTTATCAATTGGTTGTACTTTGTTGATCGAAATTTCATTGAAAATCGGAAAGCAGTCATTGGTTGCATTGTTTACCAATAAAAATAGAATTTTTTTTGCATGCTTTTATATATCAAATCAGATAATATAGCCACGCAATTTTATCACAAGGATGCGGTTAGTGGAGACTATATAGTTATCATAGAAGATTGATTGTGACAATAATTTCCAGTGTTATATTCCAATAACAATAGTAGCTTGACAATGTCAAATCTTATTTGAATTAAGTTCCTAGTTATTAAAGAAAGAATATAGAATGGTCTAATCAGTATTGAGCATATTGGTACATATTTCATATTCGTTGGATCGCTGACTAAAGGTTTGATACCTAAAATGTTACATGAGCTCATATGAGTGTAGTTCCAGCGGATGATGTTCAGTTTTGGTGGGAAGTCTGATAAATTTATTATAGTGCATAAAAGATTGTTTACATATTGTATGTATTTACAGGCATTCAGTTATATAATATGATGCACTCTAAAGTTAAAGCATAAATCTTGAAGTTTATAAAGTTATATTGTGCATGCATATTATTCAGTTCCGATTTAGTTATGGATTGGTTGATCTCAAAAGGTGGAAACCTAGTTGGAAAAGACACGTAGACCACATTTTGTGTGATTTCCACTGCACATTCATTTCATTATTCATATCATTCAATTTATTAGCATCATGGTTTATTTTGGTCTAGTCACTCATAAATGTGGTGAACGCTTCTTAAGTCTTTTGTTGATATAGCTGATGGACATAATTTTTTAACATTTTAAGTGACAATTAAGAAAGCACTTGTTAATATATAATTAAAATGTTCACACATAGTCCAAGTGAGAGATTGTTGGATTTATAACAACTAATGGACTATATGAGATGTCATTAAGACCATAAGGAGTTTGAACATAATGTGTTATACAATTATATATTAATTATATATCATAATATATTCATAAAAAGTTATCACTAAGATATAATTAATATGGATAAAAAGTGTTACACGAATGGACCCTAAATGTGCAAAAATATAGTTTTTGTAATTATCAGTTTGTTGATAGACTGAACTGTAAAATTGTCATGCGCACTTTCTAAAAGGCTCTTGATCCCCGAAAGACATGAACTGAATTCTCTCTCAGCAGACTACTCTCTCTAACAGAAAAAATAGAAAGAGAATAAAAAAGAAAGAGAGAAATATGTCTAGATCTGACATTACACCGAAGTTGTCGCGTAAAGAAAAAGAGAAACATGCAACAAATATTATGTTTCTTCGTAAGATCCCACAACAATTATTTAGAGTAATTAAGAGATAAAGGAGAAGAACAAGAGGACACGGCTTGCACAGCAAGCAGATCAAGTTCAAGTGAAGATTTCGATAAAGCACGAAACTAGATAATGCTTTCGCTCAAATTTAAGATTTTTTCAAGCAATTCCTAGTTTGTTAAACTAGATTTATCAATATATAGTTAGAGAGTATATATTATATATATTGAATTCGAATTGTCGTTATATTGATGCAAATATTGATTAAAGATCCAACTTGTCAATAACTTCTGAATGACATGTGAACGAGAAATAGATGATTAGTTGGCTATATATTGTGATTTGGGTCACGTCAAAATTAAGTCCCGTGAGCACTCGGTTGAAATTTCATTGTAACCCCTATAAAACATCATTTCTATTTATTATTTTTATTTTTATTTTCATGAATGTAACTTCATTTTTTAATTAACACGAATTTATACAAATTTGTCTAGTATGCACTATGCAGAAAGTAATGTACTTTCTTAATTACGGCATCACAAAGTTCCTTGTTTAATTTCCTTCTGCAGGTGTATTACGTATACTGATTTGTTATTCCCTATTTTCCACAGGTACAGATGAAACTGTTCATTTATATAAAATAGTTTCTCTATGATTGTATCGAATCACTAAGCACCAAATCGATTCGAAAGCAATGTGTCGTTGATGCTATCATCTTTTGGAGAAAATAATATACAGATCTTGTAGTGTAGTGCTGCCATTTGGCATGCATAGTTCTGGAGGAACCAAAGAAATATATCAACTTCATATTTGTTAATTGAAAATAAGAAAGAGCATGTTATCAGAGAATTTGGATTAATACCTACGAATCCGGATTTATGTGTTTATTTAAAGAATGGCACCAGCTAGGTGAATATATAGATCTGGCTCCAGAGTGTGTATTTTCAACTTTTGCTACCAAATTTCGGATTGAAGTTTCTATGTAGCGGACTGACCCAATTATCTTGTTATGCATGTCGATAACATGTTCATCGCTTTTTTTTACAGCGATATATATATTATATATATTATGGAACTCGCATTATTTGGATAGAATGAAAATTATATATATATATATATATATATATATATAGGAGTTGTGCTATTATGCTTTGCAAAACACGGCAAAACGCGCGCTTTGCGATTGTGAAACCATTGAATGTTTGATCATCATGTTGGCACAAATCACAAAGCGCAATCCAATGATCCACAATCGCAAGCGCGCATTTTGCCGCGCTTTGCAAAGCATAATAGCACAATTATATATATATATATATATATATAGAGCATGGCTAAAATAATATGCATAGTACACCACATAACGTACTATGCGCTCATTTGTATTTAATTTGGTCATTAAATTGATATTTAAGTTGCTCAATAAATTCTTCATATCAAAATCTTGTAGGAAATAAAATTTCGTGATTTTTAGAGCTTTCTTGCTATTTTTTAAATATTTTTTAAAAACAGCCCAGAAATGACACTTTTGTAGTATTAAATCTGGACTGTTTTTAAAAAATATTTAAAAAATAGCTAGAAAGCTCTAAAAATCACGAAATTTGATTTCTACAATATTTTCATATGAAGAATTTATTGAGCAACTTAAATCTCAATTTAATGACCTATATCTATATGCATAGTACAAAATGGGGTGTACTATGCATATTATTTTAGCCATGCTCATATATATATATATATAGAGAGAGAGAGAAAGGCTAGGATGCTCCATATAGCACCAAATCGCTCGTGCTCCACATTCGTTATATTCAATTTGAAAATTCCAACGACCGATCCGAACCGTTGAACATGATCTACATATTAAAATCTACTTGCAGATTGAATTTTACAAATTTTTTTAAATTTTTTGCTATTTTTTTAAAGAGGTAGAAAAGTTGCTAATCAAACGGCTTCTGGACCAACAAAAGTTGCAATTTTCCTACCTCTCTAAAAAATAGCAAAAAAATTCCAAAAAATGTAAAATTCAATCTCCAAGTAGATTTCAATATGTAGATCATGTTCAATGATTCGGATCGATCGTTGGAACTTTTAAATTGGAGATACAATGTGAAGAATTAGAAGTTTGATGCTCCATGGAGCACTCTAGTATATCTATATATATATATATAAGAGAAATTTGTCTTCATGCCACTAGATAAGTTCTCAATTGTTAAAATGTCATCCGATAACAAGAAATAGTCTAAATGACATTAAAATCGTTATTGAGTTGTCTTTATGCCATTATCTCTAAATTAATTCAATTAAAAATTAAATTAATTTCAAAATACCAAAACTATCCTCTCCCCTATCTTTCCCCAACAGGGGCCTTTTTTTGTTTCCAACGCGCATCACAGAGAAGAGAAAGAAAAGAGGGAGATGGAGACCATTAGCCACCTCTGACGTGATTTGTTTGGTTTTGATTTCATTCTCCATCGCAGCACGATTTCATTCTACAAATCAACAGACTCTGGACTGAGTCGGCACACCCCATCTCTCCATCGAACCAGTATGTGTTCAAATTGAAAGAGATGTTTCAACTGAGTTTACAATTTTATTTCGTCGGTACTGAATTGCAACAGAGGCATGCTTCCTTTTATAACATCTAGTTCGGGACAATACTGGTTCTAGGCTTTACTGCAAAGATCAGGAGAGGCTTCTGTTTTTGTATGAAAGAGGTTTTGACCTGTATAGAATTAGAACTTAGAAGGATGTATAGTAGTATGAAAGAGGTTTTGACTTCTGTTTTTTTATTCTGACAATTAATTACATTTCTTTGTTTTTCCTTTTGTTGTTTGTCGCTTTGGGCGGGAAATGGAATTTGTGGGAATAAAAGCAAGAGGCCAGGCTTGTCATGCAGAAACCGTACCACAGTACCGACGGAGGAGCCAACGGAGGGCTAGGGTTTGGCTCTCCTCTTCTCCCTCTTTTCTTCCGTCGACTAGGTTTGGGTTCGTTCAGTCGACTGGGGCATTGTTCTGCAGCCAATTCAACTGGGTTGGGTAAGGGTATTTTAGGAATTAAGAAATTAATTAATTTTTAATTGAGAGAAATTAGAGATAATGGCATAAAGACAACTCAATAACGATTTTAATGACATTTAAGCTATTTCTTGTTATCGAATGACATTTTGACAATTGAGAACTTATCTAGTGGTATGGAGACAAATTTCTCTATATATAAATATAGAGAGAGAGAAATGCTATCATTCTTTAAGAAGCAAAGGCCTCTTTTGCTTCATTCTCTTCCCACCGTCCGATCTCATCAAAAATGCTCGGCTGATCAGATATTTTTTCGGAACTGGACATGTCCAGTGCTAATACCCTTCCCACTGCCGACTCCAATTTCTCCCCTCTCGACATTTCCAGTATCGTGATTTCTAACAGAGAAACCCTAGTACCTCCCCTCTCGACATTTTCAGAATCGCGACAGTTCTCCCCTCTCCTCGCGATCTCAGCCAATCTCCCCTCTCCTCTGGTGAAATGCCCTCATAATGCCCTCTATGTTCCCGACAAAGTGATTACAGATCATCGCCTCTTCTCGCGCAGAAATCAGCAGGGCTCGTCGCCTCTCCTCGCGATCTCCCCTCTCCTCTGGATCGATTCTCAGCAGGACTCGTCGGTTCTCAACCAGGTACAACCAGGTACATAAATTTCTGTTGATTATTTGATTTGTCCAGCAATTTGTACAAAAAATTTACGTTTTAGTTGATCGATTCTCAGAAAGTTGTGTTGATTATTTGATTTTTGTAGAAACCCAAAAATGATGGCAGATTGTCAGAAATTTCGATTGATTATGTACAGAAATGTGTACAGCAATTTGTACAGGAATTGGTACTTTTAGTTGATCGATTCTCAGAAAGTTGTGTTGATTATTTGATTTCTGTAGAAACCCAAAAATGATGGCAGATTGTAATCATTTCTGGTATCATTGCAGATTGTAAAATGAAACCGAAAAATGAGGGCAGCTGCTCCAATCCACAAGAATTATTGTATTATTGCAAAAAATGTAGACTTCCATGTGACGTGAAGGTATCTGGTACTCCAGCTAATCCGGACCGCGTACTTTTTGCTTGTTATTGCACATCGGGTTGTAACATCTTTTGGGCATGGTGCAACGAAGTGTATTTTCAATCCATTTATGTTAGTAAGCAGCTTGCACGTTGTGAACATGGTATTAAAAATCTCAAAAAGGTTATGATTGTTGGTTTCATAGTTAATTTCATTGTGATTTTAATTCTGAAAGCTTGGTAATGGCAATTTAATGTAATGATTATTAGCATTGTAATGTTGAAAGCTTGATACTATGTTTCATTGTGACAATGTATGTTTCATGGTAATTTCATTGTGACAAAGTATGTTTCATGTAATGTTGAAAGCTTGATACTATGTTTCATACTACAGCTTGTGAAATTGAATCACTATATATCACATTTATGTTTCATACTACAGCTTGTGAAATTGAATCACTATATATCTTGAGTACATTTAAATACTTAAAGAGTTGTAAGGCCCCCCTCGAATTAATAATTCTTATGTTTTATTTGATGCTAATCCGAATACAGCTTATGTTGCACAAATAATGCACCCATCTGCTGCATTTCCATACAGAAAAAAGCAGTTTAGAAGCTGCACCCATCTGCACACAAATAATGCACCCATCTACAGCTTATGTTTCCAAATACAGCTACATCAACCAAATGAAGCTAATCCGAATACAACAACATAATCAACTAGTTTAGAAGCTAATTGTTTAAGACAAGTTTATCTTAAACCAAATGAACCAACAAAAAAAAACACTACATCAAATTCAAATTAAAACAAGTTCACACAGAAACATAAACATAAGCAACAAGTTCACACAGCAACAACATAATCAAGTTCAAATTAAAAAACACTACATCAAATTTAACTTAAACCAAATGAACCAGCAAACCAGAAACAAGTTCACACAGAAACACTACATCATCCCTTTCTCCACTGTTACTCACTACCTTCACTGTTAGCACTTTCTCCACTTTCTTCAATTTCTGATTCCACAGCTGATCTCTTTCATTGCAAAAAAAAAAAAAAATAAGTTCACACAGTTATGTCGCAAAACATGACCTTTTCAGGACTGTTTTTAAAAAATATTTAAAATATAGCTAGAAAGCTCCAAAAATCACGAAATTTGATTTCCTATAAGATTTTGGTATGAAGAATTTGTTAAGCAACTTAAATTTAAATTTTGACCAAATGTTTTCACATTAGCCATACTCTATATATATAGAGAGAGAGAGATAAAGGCTAGGGTGCTCCATGGAGCACCAAATCGCTCGTGCTCCACATTCGTTATATCCAATTTGAAAATTTCAACGACCGATCTGAACCGTTGAATATGATCTACATATTGAAATCTACTTGGAGATTGGATTTTATAATTTTTTAAAAAATTTTGCTATTTTTTTAAAGAGATAGAAAAGTTTCTAATCAAATGGTTTCTGGACCAACAAAAGTTGCAATTTTCCTACCTCTCTAAAAAATAGCAAAAAAATTCTAAAAAATGTAAAATTCAATCTCCAAGTAAATTTCAATATGTAGATCATTTTCAACGGTTCGGATCAATCGTTGGAATTTTTAAATTGGAGATACGATGTGGAGCATTAGGGGTTTGGTGCTCCATGGAGCACCCTAGCTTATCTCTCTCTCTCTCTCTCTCTCTCTCTCTCTCTATATATATATATATATATATATATATATATATATATATATATATATATATACTAGCATCGGGTTTGTGCGTTGCTACGGATCATATTTAATTAGAATGTTATTTTTTGTTGATGATTTGTAAGTAGCTTAGTATTTTAAAAAACTAAAATGTACTTTTTGTTAGCCTAATCGCACAATAAATATTTGTTAAAATGTGTGTTTTGTCGCTCTTTGCATAACATAGTAGCACAATTATATATTATATATATATATATATATATATATATATATATATATATATATAGAACTAGGCTATAGTGCTTGATCAAGCACCAAGTGATTGGTACTTGACCATCAAATCACATAAACGAGCGATTCAAATTTTGATTTATCATGCTCAATAATCTTTTTATTTCTAAATCTTGTGGATACCAAAATTTCCTATTTTTAGAATTTTGTAAGTATTTGTTTTGAATTTTTTAAAATGACTGGAAAATAGTAATTAAATAATCAATGCTTACACACAAAATAGGTCACTTTCAAAAATCCAAAACAAATACTTTCAAAATTCTAAAAAGAAATTATTGAGCATGATAAATCAAAATTTTAACTGTCTGTTTGTGAGATTTGATGATCAAGCACCAACTCATTGGTGCTCGATCAAGCACAAAATTCTATATATATTTATATATAAATATATGTATGTATATATATATATATATATATTGTTGGATTAACCTCATCTCTTGACAATTTGCAAAACAAATAAGTACTAGCCTTGCACATGAGTTTTGGTGGAGATGCAGGTTGAAACAGGTACAAACTGATGTTGCACATACTCAAGTAATGCTCAAACATGCTAGAGACGAGTCAAGACATTGCTCAAGACATCAAGGAATGGCTTCAGAGTGCCAAACAGAGTACATCATTACCATAACGCTTCACAACCCGTCACAACGGGTCAGCAACCCGTCATAACGAGTACCCAATCTGTCATAACGAGTACCCAACCCGTCACAACGGGTCAGGAGGAGAGAGGCAAGCATGAAGCAGTGATATGGCCGAGCACAACATTACTGTAACGCTTGCTCAAGGCGTTAAAACACGTCACAACTCGTTATAACGGATCTCTATGGCATTATAACGAGTTCCTGCTGAAAATGGCCGACAGGAAAGCTGCACAAGAGAAGAAGGGCATTTCTGAAAAGGTGCCAACCCGTTATAATGAGTTAGCCAAGGCGTTATGACAATTATGTAACGCTACAGTCGAATTTGGATGTTTCAAGATCCCAAGAAGTGCCCAGCCTATATAAATAAAGCAGAGATGAACCAGCAGGGTATCAAACACTCCCCACAAGCTTCCAAACATCAAATTGAGCACAATAAAGAGCCTAATTTCATTCTCCTCCAGCTACCTAAATTAGAGAGCATTAGGATAGCACTTATTTTCTTATTGTTAATCTGAGAACAAATCCTTAGCTAGATTTTAGTGTTTGGTGCATCACATTTATGTTGTTAAGTAGTGCATTCTTTGTCCTAGATTGTTTTGTTAATCAGACCGTTAACCGTGTAGTGTGGTGTTGCCCCAAACATTGGTTTAGGAGACGAAGATTGATTTGCTTATTTAGAAGAAATCAAATATCAGCTCCACACTTTGTAAAGAACACTTGTTTTGATAGTGAAATCGGCCTGGAAGGAAGATTTGGTTCCGGGAGACCCATGGACATAGGCCTAGTTGATTGATAGGCCGAACCACGTTACATCGTGTGTTCTCTTTGTTCTCTTGATTGCTTTTGCTCTCTCTCTCTCGCTCTCACTCTTTATTACTTTACTCTTTGTTGATTTGTGATTTGCTCTATTACTTTTAGAACTTGATTGTTTAAACTCTTGACTAGATGATTAAGATCTAAAAGATTTAATTTGAAATTATTGATTGAAAACGCTTTCGTCTTGAAATTTAACCTTAGTTTTGCACTTTAAGCCTCAACCATAATTCTAAAGAGATGCCGAGAGCATTGAATACTGCATTCGTGATTGGATGGATGGGAGTGATTTTGTGAAGAAAGAGATGCCCAGAGACTTCCAAATATGTTCTTGCACTAGGTCATGCTTTAGTAGCGAAAAAGAGAACGAAGAAAGAGTTAACAACGAAGGAGAGGAAGAAGAAAGAGTAATCGACCAAGAAGGGGAAGAAGAAAGAGAAAACGACGCAGAAGAACAAGAAGAAAAGGTTGAAGAGGAAGAAGAAGAAGAAGAAGATATAGAAGAGGAAGGTTGTGGCATGGGAAACTCAGAATGTTTTGAAATTGAAATTACGGAGGATTCAAGGATTTTGGAAGCAGAAGCATTTGAAATTAAGGAGGATCCAAGTAGTGTCTTAGAAGTGAAAAGATTTGATGAAGGAAAGAGAGCTACATAAGAAATAATAAGTATTGATATGATTAATTTATTAGTTAGGTTAACTGAGGTAAATAAATGAGAACTACATAAGGTGGGGTCTTACATTAATGTAAGAGGGGTGTGAGGCAAGGAGATTCTGTATCTCCTTCATTATTTATTCTAGCTGCTGATATACTAAATAAAATATTACAAATTTGTATTGAAAAGAAGTTGTTGAAATTTACTTCTCCTAAAATCCTTTGTAAGATCATATTGTAGATAGCGCGGGACATACATAATTTGATAGCATTCTTATATCAACTGGAAGGTTATTAATATTATCCATAGGGGAGAACCTGTAGGAACAAATTAAGCAAATCAAGAAAGACAAGAGAGTTTCTTCAAAAAAAATAATAATTTTCTTCAAAAAAAAGAAAGACAAGAGAGAATCACGGCTGAGTTTGTATAACTGAGAGTTCATGTATCAAGGTCTTGGTCCAGTTTTGCTATTGCTAAATAATCAGAAAGTAATGAATATACAATATGCAGATGATACATTACTATATGCTAAAGCTGAATATAGTATGTTCGAAAAACATAAATGGACATTAACTGAATTTGAAGGCCTGTCTGGGTTAAAAATTAATTATGACAAAACTGAGATGATTTCATTAAACATGGAGGAATATAAGGGGAATTATGCAAATTTGTTTAATTGTAAAGTAAGAAGATTACCTATGAAATACTTGGGTCTTCATTTACATTGGAAAAGACCTTCTAGAGAAGACTGGTTAAAATTAATTGAGAAATTCCAAAAAATATTGCCTACATGGAAAGAAAACTACCGTCTTTGGGAGGTAGGCTAGTATTAATTAATTCAGTACTATCTTCTTTATAAATATATTATATAGCCTTATTCAAAATCTCTTTACGGGTGGTTAAAGAAATTAATAAAATTAGAAAGAAATTCTTATGGTCTGGGGTTGATAACAATGGTAAAAAGAAAATCCATTTAGTAAACTGGCATAGATTATGTAGGAGTAAAGAGAATGGGGGATGGGTAGAGGTGGCAGAACACGATCCGACCCGAGAAACCCATCCGACCCGGCCAGACTTGAACCTGACCCGATCCAACCCGAACCAAGATGATCTGTAACCCGAGACAAAGCGACACATGAGCAACATGAGCCCGACCCAATCCGAGATGACCCGTAATCCGAGATGGCGCGACACATGAGGACCCTAGCCTGACCTGACCCGACCCGAAACGACCTGTAACCCGAGATGGAGCTTCACATGATGACCCGAACCCGACCCGACCCGACCCGACTTGACCTGATACAACTTGTAAATTGATATAATCTTATCTTGCCCACATCATAATCTAATTTTACTAACAAATTAACATCAGAGAAAGTCAAGATTTACTAACACAATTCAATAACACGACCCGATCTTGTCCGATTGAACTTAAAACTCAAAATAATACTTGAAAGTTGTCGGTGCAACCCGACCCCGTCTCGCCCGATCCAACTCAAGATTCGAAAGTTGTTGATGCAGTCCGACCTGAAACCCGACTCGGTCTCGCCAGACCCGACCTGTCACCCGAAAAAGATCGACTCAACCCGACCTGATCTCGCCCGACCCTACCCATGACTCGAAATTTGTCGACACATGACGACCCGAAACCCGACCCGACCTCACCCGACCCGATCCTAACCCGACTATTGTAAATGGTCAAACTAACCCGACCCAACCCGAACCTGCCCGACCGACCCAACTTGCCACCTCTAGGGATGGGGTATTCTAAACCTTAGTAATATGAATATTGCCCTTGTAGCAAAATGGGCATGGTTGTTTATTTATGAGCCACATAGGAGGTTATGGAAAGAAAAAATGACAATTAAATATAATAAATTTACTAAAGGTTCATCTCTATTTTGGAAAGATGTGAGTAGTGTATATCATTTTATTCAAATTAACAATAAAATAATTATAGGTGATGGTAAATCTACTAACTTTTGGAATGATACAAGAAATCATAATTGCCCATTAAAATTGCAATTTCCTTTAGTATATCAAAAAGTTAAAAATGATAGTAGTACAATTGCTCAAGTTTATAATCAGGGACAGATCAAGTTTAATTTGACTAGAGAGGTTAGTTTAGCTATGAGGAAAAAATCAAATAGTCCAAATGTTACAGAATTTATACTTTACTAATAAAACGTATTCATCAAGATGGCAATTAGAACCATCAGGGATTTATACAGTCAAATCACTATATGCTTTTCTAAACTTTTGTGGTATCAGAACTAACTTATCACACTCATTATGGCCAATTAAAATACCTTTAAAATTCAAATTGTTCCTCTGGTTGGCTCTTAATAATAAAATTCTAACCAGGGATAATTTACAAAGAAAATATGCACTGATTAAATATCATGTGTGTTTTGTCAAGAAAATGAAACAGTAGATCATCTTTTCATTAAATGTGAAATTAGGATAAATTTCTGGACTATAATTAATAACAGTTTTGTTAATAGAAACTTTTTTAATTTAGATTCTTTACAAAATTGATGGATTTCTATTATTAAAATGAACTCTTTAGATATGAAATACTGGACTACATTATTAACAACTTTTATATGGGTTATATAGAACGAAAGAAACTCAATAATATTTACACACTCAAGCAAAAAGGGCAATGCAACCATTCATTGGATTGTTCTTAATTTATTTGAATATTTGACAGATGCCTCTTTCAAGATGCCACACCAGTTTAGAACTAAAAGAGAAGCAGGAGAGGAGAGAGAAGTTCCAACTCCAGAAGAGATTGATGGGGAGGATGAAGACCTCCTGAATGATTCTGGTAGTGACTGAGTGTCTGTTATACATTCATGAGTATTTTGTAGGATCTGAGGAATTGAAAACTGAGTTAAGTATTGGAGTAGTGAAGTTGTATTTTGAAGTTAGACAGTGTTTTTTGGCTTTATGATGGAAGGTATTTTTTTGTCAGACAGTATGGAGGTGTAGGTGCTCTGTTAAAAGAGACCTACGTTTAGTTGTTTTGGAGGTAATCTCGATTAGGATAGTTTAATAATTATAATGTTTAGTTAATAGAAGCTGGCCTCTACTTGAGGCTACTCTTTTCCAAAAAAAAATCCGAAGTATAGCAAAATAGACTTAAAAGGGCCGTGACCGATTAAACTTCAGAAAAGAGCCTGTATTGTGCCATATATCCAACATTACTCTATTACGAATCTACGATTTCCAGCAAGCTTTGTTGCTTTTGACATCGCAAATTAGATAAATCATTTCCTTTGGGCCTAAAATTCCAACGGGTCGAAACTTTATTGTAGAAAATGATACAAAATTGACCTTTCGAGTCGAAGTAAAGGACCAGAAAAAAAAAACAATCTTGCTGCATCACAACCTAAAATTAAAACCAGAAATGCTGTCAAGGTGCTCTGACAGGTCACAATCCCCACTGTGTAATAACAGATTTCATGTCAGATGTCACCTTGTAAATGATTCGCTCAAATACACAACTAGGCAGTTAATTAGAAAATTAAATAAAATAGTATATCACATATAAATCGACTATAGAATTGACTTTTTATCTTGAACAAATCTATAACAATCGAACAAACACCAAGCACATTATCAGTTATCACCATAACATTTATTCTTTCCCTCGAATTAACCAACAAGCCATCCCATTTCAAGATACATTTTATGGCAAAAAATTTATATATATATTATTTGAAAGAAAAACAATAAACACACTGGTACAATATGAAATAATCTAGGTATTGAAACAAGCAAACATAATACCGACAACATCTAAGTCATTCTAAGATCTCTTGGCCAAATATCCAATAAGAATAGCCAAAATAAACATGAGGACTATTGTAGTCACTGACAAACTCGATCTACCTTTTTCCCGCTGTTTCTTCAAAACATCCTAAATTGTAGACAAAAAAATGCATCATTGTATTAATCACAAATTTCGACATGGACAAATGTATGAGGAATTAATGTGGATGTCCACTACTAAAACTAATAACTGTTAGGAAGTAGTCAGACATTGCCTGTAGGAAAATGAAAATGAATTGTTTACAAAAGGAATCATACCACTTGCTGCTTCAGCTTCTGATTTTGTTCATGGGCATGCTTTTTCTCTTCAGTCAACCTTGCTATCAGTGATTTCACCTGTTGCAAAAAAGAAAAAAGTAATTTGAATAGAACAACATAATCAAAACTATAAAGTACCATACTTCTCTATACAAATTCCATGGCATATTAACATCAAAAGTAACTTATGAAGGTGGAAAGAAGCAAATAAAAACTTAGACCATGTTAGTTTGCTTACTTTGCTATCTTATCCAGACTTGATAGTTTCATGAATTAAAACATAAGGTAATTTTCATTGCCTAACGAACGCTAGATACAAGAAATATTTCAAGAAAGTATTGAAGGTTTGAGAAAATTACCTCTGAGCTGTCCTGTCTTGATGTTTCTTCATGTGATCTTGAACCCTAAAAGCACACACAAGCAAGAAAAAATTTCGGGTAGCTGTACAAACTTCCTAATTTTAACTGTGCATGAAAACACACCAAAAAAAAAAGAACTAAGCGAGAGAGAAAAGCACGTACGGAGGCAACATCAAACAATGAGGAGCGATGTACTTCATCTTCAGGAGTAGACGACCTAGGTGTCAGGTCCTCTTCTGCCTCTTCTGGTACAGGTGACGGTGGATTTGCCGGTATGTAAACAACTCTTAGTTTGAACTCCTCTACAACCTTATCTGGTCCCTTGATAAACTATGACATTGCAGAAAGAAGTCAAAAGTTGTTCAAATAAAATGCATGTATCTTGTAAATTAAACCCCAAAAAAATTGTTCGTGAAATACACCCAAAATCTTTGCAAGCAAAAGGAATAGTAACTACATTATCAACATTGGTTTTTCATTACAGATTGGGTTTCATCTGTAGCCTGCCCCGACTTGTTTGGGACTAATGGCTTTGTTGTTGCTCTTGCTGTTGTTCTTGTGAAATGGAAATTTTAATGGCTTCAAAATTTCTGTTCCTGCTTCTCATGGTTCTATTCAAAATAGCATATTAAACATTTAATAAAACCAACAGAAATGGTAATATGCAATTAGTATGAAGCAGTCCTAAAATGATTTGTTAGAGTTTCATATGAATAAAAACCAAGATAATTTAGTCATGCATTCAAGAAAAATTTTATTATAATGGTTGCCTATTTTAAAATGCCCCTCAAAAGTATAATGTGTTGCCTGTGCTACTTGAAACTATTGTAAAATTTGGATGTTAAAAAACTAAGTACCATAAAACCAATCTGGTACAAAAATTAAATATGTGTACCGTGTCAGATACAACGTCCTTGGTGGCAGTTCCTTCTTCAACAACAACACTCTGAACCAGAAACTTGTCTTTGCAATGGTAATCTTGAGGGGTTTCCTTTGGTGCAAGCATTGTCACTAGAAATTGATTGTAGAATGTAAGAAGTCAAGCATAAACCGCAATGGGACAATGTTATAACTATTGAAGAAAAGTGACTCATACCTGTGACATTGCATGTGCCGCCAGGCTGGACAACGCCAGTGTTGGGGCGGACAGAATATTTTTTTGGGTTTGTGGTCTTAACCTAACATCACATAGCACGACAGTTGAGTATGAATAGTAACCAAGAGTATTGTGTATTATTACTCAGCACCAACTATTCAGGTCAGGGCAGTAGTACCTCAGTACCAGACCACCAATTGCGAACACACAACAACCATTACAAAGAAGGCTAAGACAGCTTGGCAATAGAATAATTTGACACTTTTTACACTTATTCTCAAATTATGGCAAAATTGTCATTTATAACTTGCTATTGGGCACATTTGTAGCTTATCTATCATAATTCTATTCACAATTTGGGTGTCATTTGTTATTCCATCAAACACCACTAGTTGCAGATCAAGAAACTTTCAACTAATTGGATGAACAGCAAATCATTCATGATACCTTACCAATTTGAGGAGCACAAAATCATATATACGCTATATGGTATCCAATATACTATATATGTTTTTTAAGATTTATTTATGATAATTCAAGACTGCCAATTGAAATCCATTGTCAAGTAATTGTAACTTTAACAAAAATGTCTTTCAGTGTATTGTACCATATTTCTTTTATTAGAAGGATTGTTGAATTTTCATCTTACGGATCAACTGATATAACTTCTTGCTTGACCATAATGGATCAATCACTAAGATGTCTTAAGATATTCTGTCTCCCATAAAATATCTCATCAGTAAAACTACAAGATTTAATAGGTACACAAAAAAAAAATTGGGCCTGACAATACTGAAATTTGGCTTTTACTTTAATTTGAAAACAAAAGGAAGTTTATTCACATTTCCGGCAAAAAAGATGAAGAAGAAGAATCACCTTGAATGCCGCATACTTATCAGACTTGTTAGTGAGTTGCATGTAACATGAGTTCTGCTTGTGGAGCTCGACTTTTCGGACAAGAAAATACATGTCAAGAAAAAGAATTGATAATTGGTAACAAGATACGTAACACTTTTAAATTAACCAAAAGAAAGAAATAGAGAGAACCGGACTTGAGCTAATACATTCTTCATTCAACAGATTTAACCAAAATTACACCTAAATTCAGTTCAACATCACTGTAAACAATCATTTTCTGCCAATTGACACGATAAAACCCTAATCAGAAAACTCCTCAGCTTGCTAATGTGTAGTTGACAAAATTCTACGATCCCACCAATCGAAGGGTACGGTTCAACCCGATCCGCACAAACAGAAAAACGAATTCCAGATCCAACTGAGAGAAGCACCATGCCTCTTATTTACAGAACTGGAATTGCGCGAAACTCGACTTACATGGTATTTTAAGCTCTGAAGGCTGGACCTTGAGAAGCGTGTTGCTCATCGTCGTCGTCGATCGTCGATCGTCGGATGAAGTAACTGAAGCACCAAATTGGAATACGAAATAGACTGCGCAGGATTTTACAGAACTTGTGTTATTATCATATTTTTCTCTCTTTAAATTGAGAATTGAGACGGGGGTTAGAGAGAGGGAAGGCGACCAAACCAACCGAGGAAGGTATCGTTTTTCTTTTTTTCTTTTTTTTCTTTTTTCTATATGCTCCGAATATAATTTCTCCAACCGTGTTACCCATTTCAATAATCACAAGCGAATAATTAAACCAGGGAATATTGCTATACTCACTCCTATTTCTCCACAAAAGGTTCACCACTGATGTGGCATAAGCTTGCCTAGGAAATTTAAAGGAGAAAATTTTAACCAACAGGGTCAAACACTCTGAAAAAGTTACATCAACAATTAAAGGTGTAAGTCACTCTCAAAAAAAAAAAAAGGTGCAAGTAATACTAATAACTCTAATTTTTTTTCTTTTTTAATTTCTTAACACTTGTTTGGGATAGTATTAAAAACAAAATTTACATTTTAGAAGTACAAATAATTTTTTGCTTTATTTTCTTTATGAAAATGTTGATAAGTAACTCTTCTTGACTCTCTAGTACTACATCAAAATACGCAACATGATATTTTTTTTAAAATTATACAAAACGTAGACTCATTTTCTTAACTTTGTTTTAGAGTTTAGACCTATCAATTATTTTATAAGAAATTCTGCATTATTATACTTCTAGAATGATTTATCATTTTTTTATCTTACTACGAAAACATAAGTTTCATTGATCAATTTGATAGAATAGTATTTTTAACATTATTTTCTCTTTTTGAACGGGAACATTTTGAAACTTGTTTTGACATTCAAATAGTTATCTACAATATTTGCTTGGTTCAACACTGATAAATTTAAATATGAGGATAGAATTTATCTCTGAATTCAGTGATTTTATGACAAAATGTAATTGTGTTAATTAAAAACAAGAAAATGCATACAGCGCATCTGCTAATATCTTTTAGAAAATTTATTCATCTAGAAAGACATAAGCTAGTGTTCATGCATCATGAATAGAATTCGTATCCTCCAAAATTATAATAGTTGTCGTCCTTTGATTTTTAACGCTGCTACAGTGTTTTTGACATGTCCGTACAGTAATTGCTACAGCGTTGCTACAGTGTCCACTCAGTAAAACTGTCAATTCTCTCCTCAAAATTTCTGACCATTCCAGGAGATACGAATTCTCATGAATCATGATCTGACGATGACAAATGAAGTCTGAATTGATTAAAGCAACATTGAATGAGACATGCCACAATACATATTCATTTTAAAATAATTATACATAATATTTATTGCGTTTGTTTGATTTAATTCACATAAATAAATTTATGTAAGTGTTAAAATAAAAGTTGGAGGGAAATTGTGAGTTTTGTTGATATCACAATCTTGTGAGATATTCTCTCAAAAAAAAACAATCTTGTGAGATAAAAGACAAAATATAAAAAATGAAGAAACACATTTAAAATTTTAAAAACATAACAAAGACATTTTAGTACAATTTTATGCGTGATACTTATCGGAAATCAATCCAAACATACGGAGATTTTTTTAACACGCAAAAAGTTGAGAAAAAAAATCCCTATAAGTATTTATATGTACTTATATTTTCTATATTTTTATATATTGGAAAAGTCAACCAAGTTCACATTAAAAGATGTCAATTAAGCGAATTCCACACTTCTTTCTAAAGAGATCTTACATATATATAAAGGTAAAGGTTGAACATCTTAGCATTTTTTTTTAATTTTTTTGCTGTTGCTTTTTATTTTTTATATTAATTAAATGATTTATTATAATATTATTATTGTAATATGAAAGTTTAAAATTTAATTTTTTCGCACGGAACGCGAACGCGTATGTCTAGTTGTAATAAAGTCCGAAACATCTTTCTTTTTTCCCGTTTTTGACTTAGTTCTTTTATTTTAAAAATATTTCTCGATAATTTTTAACCAGAATTTGTCAGTCATCAACAATGTAACCTTGATATTTTATGTGATTTTTTTATTATAATACATCTGACGCAAACCTTGATATTTTACGGATCGAAAAGTTGTGTAAGGTCCACAAAAGAAAAAAATTGGCCAGCAAAAAAAGATTTGTTTTACTGTTGTGTTCAAAATAAAAAAATATATGTATTTTTGTCATGACCATGCATGCAAATATATTTCTAGCCGTGCTCATTTGTGAAAAAAAAAATTTATGGTCATGAGCTTCTTGGTTGTTTTCAAATCAGAAATTTTAACAGATTTGTAGGAGTAGATGTAATTAATTATAATTATCACAGTTACTTGTATAGTAAATAATACTATAATTATTTTAATTAGTTATAAAGCCATTATTCTTAATTAGTATTTAATGCTAATAAAGATAAGATAAAATGCTAAATTTTAAAAGGATTCTAATTAAGAATGAATTTAGTATAAAGATATTTAGTAATTTTCTAAATATTATTTAGTAAATTCGAAATAAAGATTATAAAAAGAAATTACAAAAGAATTTATAAAGTCTATAAATTAAAACTATATATACATAATTAACTATTGAAAGTTAGTTTATTCTAATTAAAATTGTAAATAAGTTAATACATGTGTATATATATTATTTTGAGATACGTTCTAGTATAGACTTTAGATATGATTCGAAATCTAATTAAATACAATTAGGATTACATGCCTCACTTTCCTAAATAGTATTGTTCGCAAACGAATATTATTGTTAAAGTATATGCAAAATGATTCATGGAAAGTTTTAAAATTGATGTACCGACAACAAATTTGTTAATTTATCCCAAAGGATGATTAACTCTTATAGTAGTTGTTGTGTACATAAAGTAAGGTGCGCGAAGAAAATCAATGAGATACTATGTCCTAATAATGTCTAAGAAAACATTTTGGGCTTGGTGCACCTTGGTCCGTCTATGACCCACCTCCCCCACTTAACTGGTCTGATCATTAGTATGTACATATGTCAATCTGACTCAAAGACAGAGCGACAAAAGGGCTAATTTGTTGGTACTTTGTGCATAACACCAAAAATCTAAGAGTACTGATTGCATCCAAAGATGCGTCATGCTTGCTAGTATTGTTGGTTTAATATGAAATTAATGGAGAAATTAGAGCTATAAAGGTCTTTAGATAGATTTTAGAATTATGATTAAGGATTAATTGTGACGCTTATTTCATGATTATACATATATTTTGATTAGGACTTAATGTTATCATTTTTATTGCATGACATACATAACAAATGTAATAATCGTTAGATTTTATGTAATCATTAATCAGCCCAAAGGAAGATAATGATTATCATGATAGTTGATTATCACCACACTAGATTGTCAGCATAAGAATAGTAATAAATGTGATGATGATTATTAGTTTTCATGTGATCAATTACTCAACCCAAAGGAAGAATAATTGATTATGTGATCATTTATTGTCAACACTTAATAAATATTATAAGATATAAAGACAAATGATATCATCCAAAGATGGTTCATTAAAGAAATTAAATATCTTGTTAGATAAAATGAAAAAGCTTTAATCAAAATGATGTGCATAAAATGTGAAGTCTAGTCTTTCTTTGTTCGCTAAATTAAAAATAACATTGCTTGAAAGTTGAATGAATAAGAAAAAATGATATGCAGACATAATTTTTTTCAACTAAAATAATACACTTTATTTAAGTACGAAATAAAGTGAGAAGCAATTGAAAAATAAATGATTAAATCATTAAAGTGTGAATCCATAATTGAAGATTAAGGGGCAATATTAAAGAAAAATGTCAAATTTCTAAAGAAATATTTATTTAAATATGTTTTGATTAAGAATAAGAAACTACATAAGATACATTCTTAACAAAACTCATTTAGATAAAATAAGAAAGCTACAAGATATGATTAATATGATAATAAGTATGCTGCAAAAGAAGTTTAAAAGTAGGTTTGACATTTAAAAAAAATAATTTTAAAATTTATGTATTATTATTGCAAATTCGATTACAATATTATTTTTGTAACAAAAATAATAAAAGATTGAAATGAATGCATCAAGTTTAATTTTTGTATTTGAATCAATGTGATATAAGTACTTAGAATATTATCCTTTAAGAAAAATATAATTTATATTTTTAGTAAAAGTTTTGTATGAATTATGTAAATTTAAATATCTTGAAAACAAAAATTAAAGTTGTATCATATTAAAAGTTTTAAATACCACACTATTGATTGTAAAGATCAAATATGAAAGATTTTTAATATATATCACAATTATATTTTTGTTTCTAATTGAGAGAAGTGCTAAATTACTTATTTTGAAACAGAAATTTAAGTCCATCATGATTCAAAATAAGATAACTTCAATTTTTATTTACCTTTAGGTGAAGCCTATTATTTGTGTATATTTTGCAAATTTTAATACAAGATTTTTGGATAAACCATCAAATTGTCGACTTATGATCTAATTTTGGTCAAACGGATTTTGTTAATACCAACAAATAAAAAAAATGATGAAATGTCTGTCCAACAGAATGATAGATGACATATAATAAAAAAATATCTATAATCCATTTAATATGAGTTTCAAATGAATTTGTGTCAAAATAATATATTGTTGAATTCTATTTGAAATAAAAAAAATGATGCAATTAAAGTATATGTATTATATATTGTATATACTCTATGATAAAAAGTCTAATATATACTACAACATAAAGTAATACATATCATGAAACACCTACTAAATCAACTTACTATACCATAAAGAGTATTTAAATGTAGATTTGAATCATCCGGGTGTATGTTTATGTTCTAATAAAGATAGACTCTTTAATAAATATAAATTATTAAAGATGTATAAACTGAACATAAGGAATATAAGTTGCCTTTTGAATAGGTACGAATTCTCATTAAAGATATATTTAAAGTTATTACAAACTTACATAACACATAACAATTGAGACATTATATAAAATACTAAAGTTTTTTAGGATATAGAGTTTGTGGATGAATTAGAAGATGAGATTTTTTTTAGTCATTTTTCGAAGAAGAAAACATGAATTAGAATAAGATTCAGAACCAAATTCTGATTTTTGTTATAATTCGTGATAAGACCAGTCAGGTTAGGATTTAGGACCAAAGTTCTGGTCTTGTTCAAAATCTGGACAAGTTTACATATCGAAAAATTAGTCTTTTATCGTTAGACAAACTCCACCTCAAATAAGAGTCTCAATAGTGCATTGATAACACACATAGACTCAAAATAGACTCAAATAGACAAATTGTTACTTACAATTTGGCTAAAAGTTCATGGGTGTTTTGGAATAAGATAATTGTGTTGATTCAATTAGGGACTCAAAAGTATATGAAGAACACATATAGACCCAAATTGACGCATTGCTTCTTGTGATGTTATAAGCTATAAGTTGTTGGGTATTTTGGAATTAAGTTTTTGTTTTGTTTAATAATTTGGTTGTTATTTCCGATTCTGGGAATAATGAAAACTCTCACAGAAATATTGTGCAAGTGCAAAATTTACAAGAGAGAAAAGATTGCAATATTTTCGAAATATATTATGCATACATCTATAAAGTCGTGTTTTCAAGTCTTTGTATAAAACATGACTGACGAAATAGTTATGTACTCTCCAAAGTAAATTAATTATCTTATATATAGGAAGATGAAACAACTTACCAATAATAACATTTTGAATATTTTCTTCATTGTCTTAAAGTATTAGACTTGTTTGATACAAATGAATATTTGGAAAATATGAAATTTAGATGGTAATATTGAGAAATATAAAGTTAAAATTTTCGATGAAAACTTTCATACATATATAAGATTTTTGTTATAAAGAATTTTTTCTTAAAGATTCTTTAAAAGAATTATTGGCAAGGTATTTTGAAAGTTTTAAATTAATATTAAGTATGATTGTTTCTGAAATAATAATATAGACGAAACAATCTATAAGATACAACCTAACAACTTTTCATTAAAATTACAAATTCAAGGTAAAACTTTGATATTTAAGGGTATCAATAAAGATATTTGAAATATTATCTTTTGACTTAAAGTGAAACTTGATAAACTAGATTATTCAAATTCTATGGGAGTAAAACAGAAAAGATATGTCTTAGTAAATAAAAAATAAAGATTAAGAAAAATAATCGTAATTGATTAAGAAATAAAAGCAATGTATTAGTCTAAGTATTCATATGCCTCATTGTTGTAGAAGTTAGATACATGTTGGTATACACACGTCAAGATATTGTGTTATATGCTAACACGATTAAGAAAATACTTAGAAAATTAAATTAAAGATTTTTAGAATAAGATCTTTTAGAATGCAGATAAGAGATCTTAAAGGATTTATTGCGAACAAAAAACTACTATAGTCACGTATCAGGTATTGGAAAATTTTTGGAGGTAAATAAATATATCAAATCTGATTTTAATGTATGGTCTCATAAAGATGTCACTTTACTGCATGTAATGAACTCAATATAGAGATCAGTCAAGTTATGTTATGACAATAAATAAATCATGCATGATAATGTTAGAAATTAATAAGGCTAAAATAATTTTATAAGTTTCCTAGCTGTATAAAAGAGAGAATGCATAACAATGACTTAAAGATAGAACATATAAGTACAGACTCCATGATTACAGATCCTCTTATTAAAGAGCTAACACCTAAGAAGTTTCATGAGCATGTTGCTCATATGGATGTAGTTCATATTTTAGTATAGTTTAAGGAAAATGTGATAGTGATTTTGTTTTTATTCTATGCTATATAATTTGTAACAAGTAAGATATATGCAAATTATATTTTGAGTCTCATTCTTTTCTCTCTTTAAAGTTTTGACCTCACTAAAGTAAAGAATAAAGGTGACTCATTTCGAAATAGACACGAATAATCACACTCTCTGTAATTTCCAAATTATATGTTTAGAGTCTAATTCATGTCATTCAATTATATTTGACACTATGATTTAAGTCGAGATAGCCACGAAGTAATTATAGTGAACATCGCTTAGATCCCTTGTTCATGCAACTGGTGGACTGAATTGTTTAAGAAATATGAAAGAAAAGATAGTAAGGTTAAGTAATCAGCAGATTCACAGTTATATGTAATCAAAAGGATCACACTTGTCCACGTGGGTCCAACCCGGGCGGGTCCACGGGTACAACGGGGAGGGTTTTCACGGATTCTATTGGGTAAGGGTCAACTCGACCCGTGGTAAACGGCTCGGACGGGTCGGACAGGCACTGGTTTGGACGGGTAAGGTCACAGGTCAGGGCGGGTCGGGTTCCCGTCGGGCTTTTTTTGAATTTCTTTTGTCACGGTTTCACGGGTTTAACACGAGTTCCATGGGTTTGTCACGGGTTCCGCGAGTTTAACACGAGTTTACGCGGGTTTGCACGGATTTATCACGGGTTAGCACCGATATCACGGGTTCACACGGGTATGGCACGGATTACCACGGGTTTTCCACGGGTCGGGTCATGTCACGGATTTGACGGGTCACGAGTTAGGATGGGTGTCGGGAAAAATGGGGCTCCCCGTCACGCCGTAGATCCACGAATTTTTTTTCACGAGTCGGAACAAGTTTGCACCTCGAGGCGGGTCGGTCACGAGTCGGACACGGATCGGACCACGGACGGATCGACACGTCCGGATTTTTTTAATACCCTAGGCTGACGTAAACAAATATTATTGCCATCCCTAATTCTGAAGGTAATGACAGAAAAATGAAGTCCTAGACGGTGTGTCGGTATACCTTCTAAATCG
>CAXKVX010003427.1:0-18376 GCA_964058865.1 Eleocharis quinqueflora | reverse complement strand
AACACAAGGGCTCAACACCATTCATATTGAGCAGAAAGGAAACGTAACAAAATCAAGAAGAATCATTAAGAAGATTGACCGAGCGAGGTCAAAAGCTAGTCAACAAGGATAAGAGGGTCAGCCCTACTCATACATGAGACTGTTGGTGCTCTTGTCATATTAAACGGGAACGAGGCACAATGAAATGTAGACCAAAAGAAAATGTTCAAATAGTTGAGAATTAGTTCAAATGGACGAATCAATAACTAGGAAATGATTTCAGCATTTGTCCTAGTTCGATTTAATCACATCAAGATCAGACAAAATGAATCACAAGAATGATAAAGCATTTTAGATAATGTTGTGCGAATAATTAAAACGATGCAAATGATACAACAAAATTTGAGTTATCACACTTTGTTTCAGAGAATGATTTATCAAGAAGAAATAGTCCCAATTGAAGGAAAGATCACATCACAAATTAATCAAACAAGAATTAGACAAGACTAAGTAAGAATTGAGATTGAGATTGTGGAAACATTTACAATTGGAAATAACAATTGTCAATCAGGACATGAAAAGAACTAGCAATAAGACATTATTGTCGATTAATATGCGAGCCTCTGGATATATATATCAGACATGAAAGAATAAATGAGTGCCAGACGAAGTTATCGAGCAATTGATCAAGAAGTGAGAATTTAAGAATTAATACGGCAAGATTTCTTCATAGTATCCATTATCAAGGGCACACCAATACTAATTGCAAAGCAAATGAATCAACGACAAAGGACTCGACTATAATTTACGCAAATAGATAACGAGAGCAACATAACTTGTCGATCGAAGAGTATAACAGATTTCTTTATATAAAAATATGAGCAAACAACACGCAAGAAATATAATCACTAGGACACACACATAATCATATAGCAATAAGGATCAACCCTAGTAACAAGAATTCACTAAAACGCTAGAAGAGAACACAAGCAAATATTCACATACAGGGAGGGGAGGCTCAGCCTCAACCCTAACAGAATGTACAATCGAAGTTGAGAACGTACCAGAGATGGAGATATCAAAGCGAGCATAATGTCCAGTCGAGTCGGATCGACCTTGTGAAATGAAATACAAATCAATGAAATTTAAAGGAATCGCTAAGATACGAAATTTTTACAACACAATCCTTCAATTTACAACTGGATCCATATTATTCGCAAAGGACTTTAATAACGCACATAGCAAGTAATTACATAAACAAGAACAACTACGAGAAGGTCTTTAGAGCAATCTAGGGTTATGAGACTTACCAAATACGAGAGGAACACAAAATCAACCACAAGGCAGCAAGGAAAGTGGGCCTCGACACCTTGGCAATGGCGACTTGGCTGGGCCAGCTTGCAACCGAGAGGAACAGAATACACGAGGAAGAGGAAAGGTGAAACCAGGGAAGGGAGGGTAGCGGTAGTGCTGCCAAAGGCGACGTAGACGCTGCTGGCAGCGAGGTGGAGCTGACGGCGCGCGACCTGGCCTCCGACGAGCTCGGCACAACAAGGGGAAGAGAGAGGGACTGGGCAAGAGGGGAAGTGGGGGAAAGAAGAGGTGTAGGGAGTTGGTCTAGCCTTGCTGGTCTATGGTAACAGCCAAGGACGAGCACAACGAGGCACGACAGCGCCGTCATCGACCTCGACAGAAATGAAGAATGGATACCCGGGATGTAGATGGGAAAATAGGAGAGAGTAAGGAGAGGGGAGAAGGTGTGTGGCTGGGAGGAGGGAGGCGAAGCCGGACTGGCGGCATCGTGGTGGTGGTGGTGGCTAGGCCGAACCGTCGAGCTGCTCGACTTAGACCCAGAGAGGGAGAAGGAGGAAGGGGCAGCGCAAGGAGGCAGAGGTGCGTCCTTAGGACGGGTTTGCCGTGACGCCACTGTGTCGGACGAGGCATCCCTGGTCGAAGCAGAGAGAGGTGGTGCCGGTGGCTGGGTCGCGCCAGGGAGATGAGGGGCAGAGGTACCGAGGGGGAAACCCCCATTAATCTCCTTCTTCTTCTTTTTCTTGTTGGGTTCTGTTGGGTAGAAGGAGAGGGGAAGCGGGAGTTTCACGGGAGAGAGGTAGGGGTGTCTAACGACGACGAAATCAATTGCTATCGTTTTCATTTCGGTAATCACACAGAACTAATTTGTTTTGGCATTTTCGTTTTGTTCGTCTCCACGAAATGATTTTTGCTTTCGCCAATCGTTCGTATGTTGGAACAATTAATACGATTGTGCACGTGTAGGAGGAGTGTTGGTCAAATATAGGAACTGAGTGTTTGTATAATTTTGTGGTTATGTGGGACCCACCAAATTAATACGATTGTGCACGTAAGCTTCCAGCACATCTCTAATTTTATGTATCAATTTATGTACTTTTTTTGTTCGTCAAGATTGAGGCATCAATCTGTATTTAATTATCCAAAATCAGAATAAATTAATATTATTAAACGCCACTGACGAAAAAGAAAGGGACTGTGGTCATTTTCTTTCGTTAATCAGAACGGAAGAAATTTTATTTGCGTCTACCGTTTAACCGATCGAACGAAATAAATATTTCTACTGTCGATCGTTTCGTCAGCACGAAACAAAACGAAAACAATGCAGACGAATTTCCGTTTGCAGCCAGAGAGGAGAGTTTAATTTAAAAATTCGTTTTTTTTTTTTTTTGCTGAAAAGGAAAGTGACTTGGAGGAGAGAGAGGAAAATGATATAGAGGTGAGTGTTAGTGGGTCTATGGATTAATTAGGATTGGAATTTTGTAGTCCTTTGTATGACATGTTATTGATCTACTTGACATTTGTCATATGACTCACTTTGTGATGTAATTTTATTTCTATGTTTTATAATATTTATTTATCCATCTTATTTGTTGATTGACTTAGTAGTCTTTTCTTTTTCTTTTTTTTTTATTGGTTTGCTTTTGCATTATTTTATCTAATTGCCTCTGTACTTTTATTTCCCCTAAAATAAATTATCAACTTAGAATTGATTATAAAAGTTTTCGGGCTTATTTTTATGAAACTTAATTTTCTTATTAAAAAGTTTTAATTCATACGTATTTTTCACCTATTGTTAGATAAAAGTTTTAAATTTTACGTATTTTTATATTTTATTTTAGAGATAGTCTTTGTCTTTAGATTAAATTGTAATTAGCATGTCAATTGTTCATTAAAGTAATTGTAAAAAATTAGCGGGTTTTACACCGATGACAACAAATGTCAACCTTGATACGGATGAAAGCGGAATTCCGATGGATATCTCTCAATACCGCGCTATGATAGGTAGTCTACTTTATTTAGCAGTAAGTAGGCCCGACATAATATTTTTGGTTTGTTTTTGTGCTCGTTTTCAATCAAACCCTAAGGAATCACATATGAAGGTCGTAAAAAGAATTCTCAAGTATATAAAAGGCACTTTAAACTTAGGTCTATGGTATGATCGCCAATCGAAACTCGACCTAGTAGGGTATACAGACGCTAATTTCGTCGGAGACCGAATGGAAAGGAAAAGTACAAGCGGAACATGTCAATTCTTAGGTGGTTCACTTGTGTCATGATCAAGTCGAAAACAAACATCGGTAGCTCTATCAACCACCGAGGCCGAATACGTAGCCGTCGGAAGTTGTTGCACCCAATTATTGTGGATGATTCATGCGTTGAACGACTACAATTTATGCTTCTGCAAAGCCTCAATAATGTGTGACAACACAAGCGCAATACTAATCTCTAAGAATCTGGTATTTCATTCTCGCACGAAACATATTGAGATTAGACATCATTTCATTAGAGACCATATTGAAAAGGGTGATATCGAACTATCGTACATTGACACCAAAAATCAAATGTCAATATATTCACAAAACTGTTACAAACTCAACTACATTGTGAACTAAGTTTTAAACTTGGAATGCTTGCCCTTAATTAGCACAAAATCAAATACCCAAAGTTCTCAAACAATTGAAGTCGCAAAACGTTAAAAACAATGAAATTTTCCTCAATTTCAGACCAAACCATTATATAACGGTTGGTAACCGTTATAACGATTAGTGAAAACCCAAAATTCCAAGCAGGAAGTAGGAATCCCAGATCGAAGCATTATATAACGTTGCTAACCGTTGTAACGCTTAGCGTAATTCTCAAAATTTCTGATTTTCAAACTCACTTACAGATTGAACTGTTATATAACGATTTATAAGCGTTATAACGCTTAGTGCAGCCCTCAAATTTTCAAAAAATTACAATTTTCTCCAGATTGATTTGTTATATAATGCTTGGTAAGCGGTATAATGGTTGAAACCAAGTTCAAAATTGCGAAATTTTTTTTGACTTTCCAGAATGAACCGGTATGTAATGCTTGCCAAGCGTTATAACGGTTAGTTCAAATCCAGAAATCCGAGCTCTCTGGATGGAACTCCAGATTAAACAATAACGCTTGGTAAGCGTTATAACGGTTAGTTCAAGTTGCACAACCAAAATTCAAATTCACATCTAACCGTTATAATGGTTGACAACCGTTATAACGGTTTGCAAAATTCAGAGATGCCTTTTTATCGCCAGACCCTTCTTCTCCAACACTTTCTTCTCCAAAACCTGACATGTTCTCTTTCTCTTCCAAACCCCTCGCACCTCTACACCAAAATACTCCCTCCTCCTTTGATTTCTCTCAAATTCTTTCAAGATTTTAACTCTCATACTCTTTCTCTTCCTATTTCATCCATTTTTCTTCTCCCATCTCTTCAAATTCTCTCTAACCCTAGACCTAGGGTTTCATCTCTCCGAACTTGAAGAAACTACATGGCTACACAAGAAATAGTTAGCAAGAAGGGCGGCCGCAAGATCATCACTTTCAAGCGGTCTCATGATCGAACAAGTGCCAGCCAAAGTTCTAATCCAAACCCGACGAAGATAAGCATCAACGCCATGCGAGGTAACACATACTTATTTTGGGATGATGAGGCTTTTGCAAAGTTCAAAGCATTAGCCAAAAGACCAAGTTTCATGCTTCTACTTTGTTCAATTGGGGAGGATCAATAGAAACTTTGAACGTGAAAAGATCCAAGAGTATACCGATAAATGGGGGATGAGGGCTATAATTGAATGCAATGAACCATACAATAAAATTTTGGTCCAAGCCTTTTATGCCAATCTTAAGATAACCAACGAATCCTTCGGTTTTAAGATCTATGTATGTGGGAAAGAAATTGTGGTCACCCTATCCTCGTCGATCGAATGGTTAAATCTCCCTAATGAGGGTGAGGAGATTTATTTGAACCGTGGTTGGCCAAATGAACCTGAAGAAACTCATGAGCAATATCTACAGTGGTTTCGTGTCCCAAACGTAGGCCTTGGTAAAAGACCCTTTTATTCCACCATTTTACCTGCTCTTCATCGCCTTGCTTACATGTTTCTTCACCACATTGTAACTCCTAAAGGGAGAGTCAAAACCAATATTGAATTCAACCGGATATCATATCTTTGCCAATTAATTGAGGGAACCCTAACCTTCAATATACCCTTTGTCATAATCAAGCACATGATCACCGCTTGCAAGGACACCGAAAGAATTCTCCCTTACCGAAACCTCATACACAATATCCTCAAGGCAAATGAGGTGGTGTTTCCCAACAACCTTGACCTCACCGAACCAATCAACCTTTGGACTCGGTTGAATGCACATGGATGAGTAAGTACTTAAACGGATTTGGGAGATGGTCGTACACCCGGGACCGGAGAACAAGTCTTTCGTCCAAGGCCTGAAGACAAGAACATTTGGATTGGCCTCCCTGACGCTCAAGTCAATCAATACTTTGACCCAAGCAACCCTATTCCACCATCCTCACCTCATGCATCATCTTCGGCTCACACCACGCCTCAATACTCCCAAGAATTTCAACAAGTCGTTCTTACGGCTTTAGGTGAGCTTCGTACTACATGCAATGAGATCAATATCAAGTGTGATCGGATCGAATCAAATCAAAATGAGTTTTGTGCATAGGCAAAAGGTCAATTCTCTACTCTCTATGACTCACATCTTGACCTCCAATCATGCTGCTTTATATAAGGCCTTCTTCTCCTTCCTTAATTGATTTTTGCCTAAATTTAAATTCTAGCAGCAGCCACCATTTTTGCTCTTTAACCAAGCTTTCATTTGATCTAAATCTCAAGATCAACTACTCTAAATTAGCCAAATAATTTGTGATAATTGAGAGATTGTGTAGCTATTATTATTCTCTTGCTTTTGTGCATCTTCAACGGGTCTAGTCTATATCCTAAGTGTGTAAAGAGCTAGATCTTAGCCATTGTAAAGGATATTTTGTTGTTAGTGCATACGGTTCGATCTTGTTACCAAGTCGGAGGATCGAGAGTCCCGGAGAGTAGGCTCGTCAATAGCCGAACTCCATTAACATATCGATGCCACGCGTTCTTCACTATTGTTTGGTCTTTCTTGAACTTATTTAAATTTCTATAATTTACGTTTAAGTTGCTAAACTTGTTGGTAATTGTGTTGTTATTTGAAATTGAATTGTGCATTATAGTCAAATAAACCTAGAAATCGAATTGAAACCTATTCACCCCCCTCTAGGTTTATCAAGTCTTTATTCCTTAAGCACCCCCAAATTCTAACAATAGATAAATAAAAATACGCATCTATTAGCTGTTATCCTAGTAAACCATTTTTCTTCCTTCTTTTGTTAGTTTATAAATTAAAAGTCGAACTAAAAGTAATTGATTTTATATCATGCTTGCTTCGTGTTGTGTTTAATTCCTTGCTCTTATTTAGGATATCATCTTGACGTTCTAATTTGAACTTAACAATGAACCTAACTAAGGATTAACTCAAACAAATGTCAGTTAAAAGTAAAGAACTGTAGGTTAGATCACCTGCATCCAAAATACAGTGGAAACGCTGCACAAAGTTTAACAAAAGTATTTTGAATAAGTAAATAAAATTAGGAGTATCAAGGACGTCTCAAACGGTTAGATTATGTATGTTACACTCCATACTTAATTTCATAACACCCAAAACTCATAAGACCTAAATATAAAAACAATATGAGATATTGTCGTTGATCCAGCCGCTGAGGACCCGAAGTAGAGTCTGCGTAGCGATCCTCTCCAGCTTTTTCAGATGTGGTTCCTAGGGTTTATATTCCTTTCAAAATTTAGGATCGTACCAGTCCTATCTTTATTTTCTTTTAACTGAATTGCGGTGCCAAATTTACCTCAACTTGATCAAAGGACCATAGAATTTGACATGTCATACTGCATATGATAAATTGTACCAATTAATGTGACCAACCTGCATTGCATATTATTTGCATTCATTCTGCACGTGAGATCTGGTATACAAATCGTATAGATATTAGTTATGATATTAGGTAGATTTGTATTTAAATATTATATGTATACATCAGGAGTGTTGTGTGTTGGGCCGGTGATCACCAGTTGGATGTGGTCTGAGGGCATTCCGCTAGGGCGAATTACGTACGCAAGCTAAACGCCAGTGTGATTCCTCTGTCGGAATGTCTTCAAGGACATTCGGCCGATGCCCACCAATTTCTACTATATCATTTCACGGGTAGTCAGTTTCTTATTTCTGTATGACAGTTGAGGCTTATATTTTCATTTATCTTTTCTCTTTTGGTAAGGGTAGGCGCGAGATTCGTTTTTGACTGAGTGCGTGCTTTCATAACTGCTCAAGTTTTACCAGGGTGTTCCACTCTGGAACTCAGAATTCTATTTTTAGCCAAGTTAGTAAGTTGGGTTGCTTCGTATATCGTTGTAGCTCCCGCTTGGCGAAACTCAAGTTAGTATGTTGGGTTGCTCCGTATATCGTTAAAGCTCCCGCTTGAGGGCGAATTTCTGTGTCCTACAGGTAGTTTGTTTGGTCTAGGTGTTTTGATTACCTTCCATATTATTATATCAAGTTACTTATTATATCTCCTTCTTTTCTATTTTGAGTTTTATCGCATCGTTCGTTTGGTTAGTTTACTTTAAAATCTGTAACTGGTTAAATCGAAATATCACTTAATTTATTGTAGTATAACTTAGTTAAATTTACTAAGTGTGAACTGGTCCAACCTTGAATCAGATATAAATCCAAAAGCTGGAGCTTAATCCACACTGAGTAATTTTTATAAATTACTCACGTTCCACTATTGTTGTGGAGTTCAGGTGAGGAGTACTTTTGATGTCCAGATGAGAGCTTGCTAGGATGGAGTTACCGGCATCTGTCTGCATTGGACTTCTTTAGCTTCACTTTTCTTTATTCTTGTACTTAGTTGTTGTTAGGATAGTGACAGATGGTCCCCGACTCATCAGTGGGATCATCCTCTTTTGTTTATTTCTCTCTTGCTTCTGTTGTATATCCATTTGGTACTTTGTATATAGACGTTGGATGTATAATGACTGATGTTCATGTATTGTATATATATTTTATGTGTGATGTTCATTATCTGTGTATCATTATTTTATCTTATTTATTTACTTTATTTATTTATTATTGAGTATTTTGTGTACTTGTAAGCAAGTACACGTGACGAAATTGAACACACTCAGTCTAGATATAATTTCTGAACATATAACTTTTGATTAAAAATCCATATTTGCTATTATGGCTTTATACTTGATAAACATCAAATTTCAGGCCCAAAAAAAACCATATGAAACTTCTCATTTTATTTTTAAGTTTCTTATTTTGGACCTTTTGGTTGGATTTTCTCAAAATTACAATAAAACATGTTTGCTACATCAATAACTTCAAATAATCATGTTAATGAATTGTACATATTATTACTATAGCAACAAAATAACAATAAATTATAACAACAATATTTATAATGAAATAATCGAAAGCCAATGGAAATGGTAACTAATTAAGTACATCAGTTAAATGCAAATTTGTCCATAATACAACTTCTTAATTGATCAATTATTCAATTATGACATATTCGATAGGCAGTGTACCAATATAGACTACAATAATATATTTATTTTCAGATATTTTTATATTTTAGGAAAGGACTAGATTCTGACCTTCTTTCAAAGAACGAGCCACTGACCTGTCTCATATTCAGGTTTCTATTTTTCCGGTGTCCGAAACTAAGCTTAAAACAGTAACAAATCATTGATGCATTACAAATTAAGCTCTTTTAAAGAAGGGTTTGAGTGAAGACCTGTGGGTAACATCGTCCATTTCAATATTGTTCCACCATTCTTCAGTGCCCTCTAACCTCAATTTTCTTGGAGGATTGCTGGTTCTAAAAGGTAGTTTCGTCAACTTGTTACATGAAACCACATCCAATATTTCCAAAACAGGAAAAATAATAATGAGATCAGAAATAGTTTCCAGCCCAGAATTACCACCCAAGTACATTTCCTTCAGAAAAGAGAAGGAAGGTTGACTAACAATAAGTCCACCATTGTTCAGCTCATCAATGCATATCAATTGCTTTATACTTCTGCAAAACCCCACTGTGAGTTCTCGAATGCATGGGAGACGAGCAACCCATGTAATGTTTGTCAGCTGAGCACAATCCCAAAACATCAAAACTTGTAGTCTGGAAAAGACTTCTTTTGGGTCAAGACATGTCCATACCACTTCTTTCATATTCTTCATCTGCTGAAAGCTCAGCTCCTCTAGTCTCCCAAGGTGACAAATGCTCTGAACATGGCATGTTCTCTCATATTTTACCCACCTGACACTCATGCCATTTAATTCAAGTGAAACTAAGTTGTATTGTAACTGAGAGTTGCCTAGAAAGTTGCTTGAAAAGAATAAGAAATCTTCTTCTACTTCTGAATCCTCAATTGTGAGCCATCTAACGGGCACTGTCGACGTTTGAGATAACCTTTGAAAATCATCCATTTTAGAGATGGTAAGTCCAAGTGCTTGAAAGTGAGGAAGGCATTGCAATTCTTCCTCTAGTGATGCGAAAATTCTCAAGTTATCCTCTGTTCCCCTGACATGGTAATTATAAAGTAACTGTAGCACCCGCAAAGCTTTCAGTTTGGATAAAATCCCATTTGGAATGACACACTCTTCATTTCCCAATAAAAGCAGATATTTTAAGTTAATAAGGTCTTTCAATTCTTCTGGTAGTGACTTTAATTGGGAATTCCATGATAGGTTCAGAAACTGAAGATGTATTAATTTGCACATCTCAACAGGAATGGCTTCAAAATAATTACTTGACAAGTCTAGAACTGCTAGTTCAGAAAATGCATCAAGTTGAAGATGTTTTGAATAAAAAATCCGGTTACCTCTAAGCAATAGGGTGGATAGTTTGGCAGAGAGACATGTAGTAGACAAGGAAAACCCCTCTGTTTTACCGTACAATAGGGATAGTTTTTCAGTGTCACGTGAGACTTCAATCTCAGTGAATTTCTTGAATGTCCCAGCTGGAACAATCCATTTGTTCTTTTCATTTCCTTGGTTATTTGCTATCCATAATGCCATATCACGGATCACATCATGCATTTTAATATATCCGTCATCAGCATCATCTGTTTCTTCTAATAGACACACAGCTTGCAATCTCCTTATATAACTGTATCCAACATTATAAGCTGCATGTATATTAGACTCGTCAATCAATCCCAATCCCATCCAAAGTTCAATGAGATCACTCTTCTTAATATGATGGTCTTCAGGCCATAATGAGCAATGTAAAAAGCACTGTTTGAGATTTTCCTTTCTCAAACTGTCAAAACTGAACTTCAATATGTGGAATACTGATCCATTTGTACTTGAGAATTCAACATCATAAAGACGTGTCTGCTCAAGTAGCTCAATGGCATGCTCCCATTCACTGGGATCTGTTTTATCATGCATAGCTCTTCCAATTGTAATGAGAGCCAATGGCAACCCGCCTAATTCCTTCGCAACATCCAGAGCACACCTTTGAATCAGTGGATCTGAATTAATGATCTCCTCTGTCACTTTCTCCTTGAAGAGAGACCATGCTTCATCCCAGTTTAAAACATTCACTCTGATCTTTTTTCTTACCTCCATTTGCCCACATACCTCGGTTGATCGCGTTGTCAGAACAACTTTTCTTTTGCATGTACCAACTGTAACCATTGGGTTGGGGATTCCGACCGTTTCGAGATCTACACGGCTCCATAAGTCATCCAACAACAGGACAAAGTTGCGCTGGTTCAAGAAGCTGTAGATTCTTATTTTCTTTTGTTCCATGTTACCATTTTTACTCAGGTTGAGCTTATCGATTATTTCATCTTGAACCTTTTCTTCAGAACACTCTTTGGAACAGGTGACAAAAACCACGACATCGAATGCACCATCTTTAGAGAGCTCGTTATTGACCTGCTTCAAGATATGGGTCTTCCCGACACCACCCATACCCCAAATGCCAATGATACCATGCACATCATCCTTGATAGAATGAAGTGCTGATTCTAGATTGGATGATTTTGATGAGTAAACTGGCATCTCTTGAGCAAGAGAAGGTGATAGACGCGTGGTTACTTCAATAGTGTCTTTCTGATCAAACAAACTCTTCACCTCACAAAGCTTCTTTGCTGCACTTTTTCTGGTCGTGTAATCAGACCAGACAGATCGGCGCCTTTTGCGGTTGTTTTCCTGGATCTCCTCTGCTTCTTGTTCAACGGCCTCTGCCTTTCTCAGCCACTCCATAACTTGCTTTGTGGGAGCACTGTTTTCTCTCTTGGCACTCTCTATGGCAGTCTTCACATCTTCCTTCATTGCCATCAGGTCTCTGGTGGCCGACACCATTTCTCTTATTTTGTCGTCTACTTGGAAAGGATACACAGCATGCTCAATAATTGTACCAGAAAACTCAGGATATGTATGTTTCATCGCACTCTTCACCACGGGATATATATTTTTTATAGCACTCTTCAGGAACTCCATGCATTCACAAACCGTTCTGTACCTTTCTGGAAAAAAATATATATTAACGCCTTACAAGCTAGCTCCGGGAGCCTTGAAGTAGCGGTAAAGTTATCGCCTTGTGACCAGGAGGTCACTGGTTTAAGTCATGAAAACAGTCTATTGCAGAAATACAAGAATAGAGTAATAGACTGCGCACAAAGACCTCAAAGTGGTCCAACCCTTTTCTGAATCCCGCGCAAGTGAGAGCTACCGGCTACGTGCACCGTGCTGCCTCTTTTTTCTTACAAGCTAGCTCTGGCTAAGTTCCCTTCTGGTAAAATAACTGTATCGCAACTTTTGGTGTATGTGTGAAACTCTTATAGGATCAGCGATACAGTTATTTTACCAGAAAATCAGAGTAATGCAGTCTCGAGTACAGGACAAAACAGAGGTGCAAAGGTTTAGCTTCTAAAAGGGGTTCAGGAAAAAAGTTAGTTATTCAAGATAAAGTCTTTAAACATCTCCTTAGCTGCTTCTGGTATCTAGCTGTTTGTGAGTTGTTTGTTGTAGCTATAAATCACTTCTGTCACAAGAAAAGCAGAGTTGAGAAAAGCTTTTTAGTTGGTGATGTATGGAATCAAGTTTATTTCTTCGCTGACGAGACCGGTGGTTTGGTTGAATAGAATTTTAGTTAGGCATTTGATGATCTAAACCAATTCAGCACTGAAGAAAATTTTATTTTGAATCTCGTTTATTTCTAATTATGAAAGCTATTGGACGGAGTTCTTATTTTCTCTGTTGTTGAAATTTAGTAAGATTGTAAGAAGAAAAATCCAATAAATGGATATGAACTTACAGGAAACAAATTGTGATTGCTCTGATTTGCGGTGGCCAGGATTGCAAGAAGCAAGCAGTAAAGAGAAGTTTTTAGGTTAAGACGAAAAATCAAGAAATGGAGAGATATAGATCAAACATCCTAAAGCAGGCAGTTGATAATTCAAAACGTGGGGATACTCTTTCACTCTTTTCTCTGGACATCTAGTTTACAGTAGATCCTGCAAAATGTTGGCGTTGACATTGACAAATTGTTGAACATCGCTTTGTGATTGATTATTTTTATATGCTTAAATTATTGGTTTGCTTACAACTTGGATAACAACAGCTAAGCTAATACTGTTTGTTATAAAAAAGTAAGTGATGACATTATTCGAAGAAAACTAGACGGAAGATTGTCGCTTTGTGTAGCGGTGGGAGAATCTCACCCGACTCGAGAAATTCATCCGATCTAAATTCGATTCGATATTTTGATAAAGTCAAACTATTCGAGCTCGATCTGATCTGACTCGATATGATTTGTAACTTGAGATGAAGCGACACATGAGCGACTCGAGCCCGATCCGATCCGACCCGATCCGAGACGACCTGTAACCTGAGATGGTGCGACACATGAGGACCTGAGCCTGACCCGACCCGAGACAACCCGTAACTCGAGATAGAGCGACACATGAGGATCCGAATCTGACCCAACCCGACTCGACTTGACTTGACACAATCTGTAAATTGATCTAATCCTATCTTGCTTACAGCATAATCTAATTTTACAAACAAACTAACATTAGGAGAACTCAAGATTTACTAACACAATTCAATAACGTGACCCGATCTTGTCCGATTGAACTTAAAACTTAGAGGTGGCAAGTCGGGTTGGTCGGGCGGGTTTGGGTCGGGTCGGGTTAGTTTGACAGTCTAAAATAGTTGGGTTGGGGTCGGGTCGGTTGAGATCGGATCGTATTTCGGGTCGCCAGGTGCCGACAACTTTCGGGTCATGGGTCGGGTCGGGTGAGGTCAGGTTGGGTTTCGGGTCGGGTCGTGTCAATCTTTTTCGGGTGACAGGTCGGGTCGGGCGAGACTAGGTCGGGTTTCAGGTCGAATTGCATCGACAACTTTCGGATCTTGGGTCAGGTCGGGTTCGGGTCCGATTACACCGACAACTTTCAAGTATTATTTTTGAGTTTTACACATTCACATGAAAATGTGTAAGCAAACCAGTTGTTTGAATAAAGAATGTTTACGCAAAGCTAGAGGTGGCAAGTCGGGTAGATTGGGAAGGTTCGGATCGGATCGGGTCGGGTCGGGTTAGTTTGACTATCGACAAAAATCGAGTTGCGGGTCGGATCAAGTGAGGTCGGGTCGGATTTCAGGTCGCCAGTGTCGACAACTTTCGGGTCATGGGTCGGGTCGGGTGAGATTGGGTCGGGTGTCGAGTCGGGCCGCGTCGGTCTTTTTCGGGTAATGGGTCGGGTCGGGCAAGATCGGATCGTATATGCGGATTTGAATATGCATGCGGAAAGGTACCGCATACCGCATATGCGTTATGCGGTCGTATATGCGGATTTATATGCGATTTTATATATGCGGTCCAACATATAGTATTATTATACATTTCATACATATTAAGATGAAAACTTACAAATAAAAGTGCAATTAAAAAAAATCTTAGTTATCTTACTAATACAAATATGAAATATCAAATATGTACGTTCATTTTAATTGATTATGCTCCACTGTATTAACGAAAAATGTATAACCATACAAAATTAAAATGCTAAAATGTAATTAACATAAAATTTAAATGAATGCTATCAGTAATCTTTATGTCCATGAACAATTTCGATATAGAACTAAAAACTTTACCGTGTTTTACAACACTAAGATATATTTACAAACATATGTGCATGTTATATCTTTCAATTGAATAAAAAGAAAGAGTGCTCAATTTGAATTCTAATTACGATTCCAATATTAATAATATGTTTTGTAAATAATTAATAATAGAAATATGATAAAGAAAAATGCAAAAAAGCAACGCCATTAATTACAATTGCAAGTATTCATTGAATCTTTGACCAACAATTTTTTATTGAAGTTTTATTTCCACTTTCCAACTATTTGAGTAGAGGAGAACGACACTGTAGATGACACTATACATTTGAATCATTGATCCCTCAATTTTTTAATGAAGTTCTACTTTCCTTTCCAGTGCCAGCAGTGATTTGAGGATTATTATATAACAACCGCATAATATCAACGCTTATTGATTTCAACTCTCGCTTCCTTCCGCATGCGCTTAAGCGTCCGCTTAGTCGGACGCACAGACCGCATTTTACAACACTGGGTTTTATATATGCGGTCCAACATATAGTATTATTATACATTTCATACATATTAAGATGAAAACTTACAAATAAAATTGCAATTCAAAAATCTTAGTTATCTTACTAATACAAATATGAAATATCAAATATGTACGTTCATTTTAATTGATTATGCTCCACTGTATTAACGAAAATTGTATAACCATACAAAATTAAAATGCTAAAATGTAATTAACATAAAATTTAAATGAATGCTATCAGTAATCTTTATGTCCATGAACAATTTCGATATAGAACTAAAAACTTTACCGTGTTTTACAACACTAAGATATATTTACAAACATATGTGCATGTTATATCTTTCAATTGAATAAAAAGAAAGAGTGCTCAATTTGAATTCTAATTACGATTCCAATATTAATAATATGTTTTGTAAATAATTAATAATAGAAATATGATAAAGAAAAATGCAAAAAAGCAACGCCATTAATTACAATTGCAAGTATTCATTGAATCTTTGACCAACAATTTTTTATTGAAGTTTTATTTCCACTTTCCAACTATTTGAGTAGAGGAGAACGACACTGTAGATGACACTGTACATTTGAATCATTGATCCCTCAATTTTTTAATGAAGTTCTACTTTCCTTTCTAGTGCCAGCAGTGATTTGAGGATTATTATATAACAACCGCATAATATCAACGCTTATTGATTTCAACTCTCGCTTCCTTCCGCATGCGCTTAAGCGTCTGCTTAGTCGGACGCACAGACCGCATTTTACAACACTGCCTTGATATCATGGTTGTCCTTATTGTTTCATTTACCTTGTTTATCACTTTCCTTGTGAGCCATGTCGTAGCATCCGTGCAAATGACTTTCTTTATGGACGAGTGATGTTGATTTATTTCCTCGTTGTTGATTAATCCTTGATCTCACTCGATTGGAGTTCATGTTATTCTTCATTATTGGTATGTCCACGTATTTTTATCCTTATCGTGATCAGATAAGCCTTGTTACAACTCTCAATTATGTTGCATCCTTGATATGCATAATTGCTATTATTTTCACAAGATTGAAACTTGCGCTTTCCTGGTCTCTTGATTTAGTCTATCTGCACCTCTCGTACCCTCATCATATTGGGGTTGTTCGAATTGCTGTTATTATAGGTATAGACTCATTTCGGCTGGTTCCCCGATCCTATCAGTAAGATTGTGATTGTCATTCGAGTATTCATTTCCATTTGTCCTTGTTGTATTGCTTACATGACTCATGCATCGTGTGACCAATCTAATCATTTCTCTAAATCATCTTGCTTGTATAATTTTTGTACTAGAATTCAAATTTGCGATGCTAATGTCAGTCACACTTTGTCCACCGACACTTGTTTTAGCCATTCTACGTTAATTCTACACACTTCTACCCACGTCAGTAAATTAATGTTTCATGGAACTCTACACACTCACATACATCGATTGAATAATTGACCTAAACAAGATCATCGATTTCTCAGGTATATACGTCTGACTTATACAACGCTACAAGATGTCTGTAAGGATTTCACTCACACTGACGTTGATGTAGAAGCTACGATGTTGCCACGAAGCAGCTCTTGACGAATACGACTTCTTTATTGGTTTCAGGTGTGGTTCCTGGGGTTTATATCCCTTTCTTTTATAACTAGGACCTACCAGACCTACCTAAACTGAAGTGCGGTACCAAAATTACCAGCAACTATTAATCAGGCCGGTAGAACTTGAACTGTCATTTATGCATGCCGGTAACTGTACCATAAATTTAGACCAACCTGCATTGCATGTCATGTGCATCTCATAATTGCATGTAAGATCCGATATACGGATTGTATAGGCTATTATAATACTTATAGGTAGATGCGTATAATATATTACTATATATATATACTCGTTGGGAGTGATGAGAGTCGGGCCGGTGATCACCAGCCGGATGTGTGGCATGCGGGCATCGTGATGGGTGGATTACGTACGGTAAACAAATTTGCCCTTTGGCCCCTGGTTGGTACAGGGAGTTCCCTTTATTATTATTATTATTCAAACGGGTAGTCGGTTCCTTATTTTCGTATGACGGTTGAGACAGAGAGTTTAATTTATTATCTTATCTTTTGTGAGGGTAGGCTTCTCGGTTCGCTTTTTGACCGAGTGTGTGCTTTTTGCAGCCGCTCTATTCTACCAGGGCGTTTTGTTCTGGAAACTCAGATTTTAGTTGGGTCGTGGTTGATTTGAGACCCGTCCAACGATTACGTTGGGCTTGTGGTTGATCTGGGACCCGCCTAACAAATACCCTTAGGCTTGTGGTTACGACCCGTCTGAGGGGGCGAATCTTGAAGTCCTACACCCAGGGTTTTCTAATTTGACAAATCGTTTCTTTGTCTGGGAGACTTGATATTATTCATCTCACTATCTATATATAATATTATTCCTCATATTATTTTTGGGTTTCTTTTCGTATCGTCTTTTGAATAGACTTAAATATATAAATTGATTAATGGTGGACAAATGTACATTTAGGTGTAGTATTTAAATGTTAGTTAATCTCAGTAAATGTGAATGGTCCAACCTGGAATCAAATATAATCCCAAAGGCTGGACCTTAATCCACACTGAGTAAATTTTTATAATTTACTCACGTTCCACGGTTGGTTGTGGGGTCCAGGTAAGGAGCAGAAGTTCTTTTGATATCCAGAGGAGAGCGCTAGGACGGAGTCCCCGGCGTCATCCGTTTTGAGGATCACTTTATTTGTTTCTTTCATTTATTTTGTTAGGCTTGGTGTGTAGTAGGTTAGCTAGGATCGGTCCCACGTCCTTTGATGGGATCATCTGCTTCTGTATGAATTTTGTTTTTGTTTAGCTTTCGCTGTAAACTTTGTATCCAGACGCTGGATTATATATATATGTATTTGTTGGATGTTCATGTATTGTGTGAAATGTGTGTGCTTTTCCTTTAAATTAAGTATTATAAATAAATCTTATTTATATTTTCGAGTGGCAAATTAAGCATTGCGTGTACTTGTAATCAAGTACACGTGGCGGGATTAACACCCTTAAGTTCGTTATTATTTCTGGGGTGTGACAATCGGTGTTTTGCTAACCTTGCTATCTTCCAACCTGAATTTTTTTACCAACTCCTTAGCGTATTTGACTTGATTTATGAAGATGTCATTGGGTAGTTGCTTGATTTGCAATCCCAAGAAGAATTTTAATTCGCACATCATGCTCATTTCAAATTCACTACTCAACAAAGAAACAAAGTCCTCGGCAAGTGTCGCATTAGTTGAACCAAAAATAACATCATCTACGTATATTTGAACCAACAATAGATC